>UXSR01000269.1:0-49628 GCA_900604375.1 Mesocestoides corti
ATGGTTGGTGTGGTATTAGCGTGCCTTGGCAACACGAACTCAGAGTGTGTTTAGGTAATGAGGATAGTGTGAGTTGAGTTCGTGGTTTGGATGAGTATGTCGTGGTACAGTCTCCCATTGATGCACTCAATGAAGTAGTCAAATTTTTCTGGTGTTTAACGTGTATCCTTTTAAATAGTTTTTCAACTAATCATCTTAGCTTGTGGTGCGGTGTTGTGACCTAACCTGACCTCTCTAGTTTGTAGTTGTGTGTTTTAAACGCGTGTTTCACGGAGTTGAATATACCCATTTTCGTCAGTACTTAATTCGCAGATGTCATTGCTTCGTGTCTGTTCAACTCTACGTAAACCGTCAAGTTATATTATTTTGCATTAAGCTGTTGGTCGTAATCTGGAGAGTGACATTCGTGGAGACACAAGCGGAGACTTTGAGAAGATCCTGGTCGCCCTGATGCAGGGTTGTCGCGAGGAGAACGCCCCAGTCGACATGGCTCGGGCACAAACCGACGCTGATGAGCTTTACGCGGCCGGAGAAAAGTACGTGCCTAATGATTTTACTGGTTAACTCTTCATTAATCTAGGTTTTGGATTCGTTGGTGCATTCCTTGATGGTGGTTGAGACCAAAGCCGATCTTGTGTAAGAAGTATTTGATTGGATGAAGAGGGCTTGAGTTCAGAACTACGAGTCAGTTGATTGGTTGTCGTTAGCCTCGAAAACACATGGCTGGTCTGCAAGAGGAGGTCGCTTGTAACAGATTCGCTAGTGCATTTTTTGGTGTGATTAGCGTAAAGTGTATGGAAGTTCCCAACCATAATGATATTTAAGTTACCATGGGCGCGTAAGCCAACTTCATATAACGCACCTGATACTTGTGGGAGTTAGATTATGCAAAAGTGACTCCCTAGGCTTCTCTCTTACAACAAATTCTGTGACTCAAGCCTGGAACAAAGTGCTTGACAGTGCAAAATTGTTTTAGACGTTTGGGAACCGAGGAAGCCGTGTTCACGAGGATACTCACGCAGAGGAGTTTCGGCCAAATAAAGGCTATCTCCGAGTGCTATCGAAAGGTTTGGTTTTTACCTTTTCTGATGTTGAAATGTAGTTAACAGTCACCTAAATGAAGGTATCTTTTCATGTTGCAGAAATACGGCAAAAGTCTGGAGAAAGCGATCAAGAAGGAGACGTCGGGTTACTATGAGAAGACGATGGTTTCGATTGGTGAGTAATGCTTGTACTAAATCGGTTTGATGAAATGTGAGTTTGTTTTGTCAGTGGTTAAGGAGTCGATCTCGTTAATATGCTGTGATGTTAATGACGTATTTGCAGCAGTGTGAATCATCTTTGTAGTGGGTAGACGAGTAAATTTAGTGACTAAAGTGAGAGAGATTCTTGGAATGAAGTGATGTTGTTGTCGTTGACTAAGTTGGTTCTTTAGCAAAGTTTTCGTGCAAGATCACAGAATGAATTTGACCTTACTGTCCCAGTTAAAAGCTCCCGGGAATAAAACTTGTGTGGAGACCTCTTTCTGGTTATCTTAACAACAGTAATGGGAGGGCTGCGTAGTTGGGGGCTGATCGGTCGCTAACTCACGTCATTTCATGGATGTCCTTGTTTTTTGTTGTGCTGCTCGTTCTTAACTTTTTCAACGCAGTTCGTTTTGCTGAGGACAAGAACGCCCTGCTTGCTGAATGGTTCTACGACTCCATGGTTGGTCTAGGAACACGTGACGAGATGCTCATTCGGTTGGTTCTGGGCCGTTGTGAGGTAAGGCATCGCGATGGACTGCTGGCACCAATCATGGATCTGTTGTTACGATAACGAATGCCTGCTTTCTCTGGCTTTTAATCTGTTTGCTTTAAGATTGACCTCCAGGACGTGAAAGACGCCTACATGAGGAAGTACAACAAGCCGCTGGTGAAGGCGATTGAGGGCGACACCTCAGGCGACTACAGGAAAATGCTTGTTGCTCTGGTTGGTCCTTGAACGGACTGTGATAATCTGTGCCCCTCTCGAAATTTGCTATTTTGAACTTCCAATTACCTTAATTTCTTAAAAAGTGTCAATTTTAACCTTATCTGTGTTAAGTTGGTGGTTTGACTTCTTGCGTGCTAACTTTCCTACTTGTGATTACAAAATCTTGTGGACCGCTTTTTTGGACTGTTGAACAGTAGAAGTATTCCATCGGTTAAAATTTTTCTGCCAAACCTGGTGATTTCACTAGTCGCCACAATGCCAGACGATTTAGTGACATTAGTGTTTTCAAAATGACGTCTCGTCCATGTAACTGTCGAGTTTCACTGGCAGTTATTACTTCAGGAAGCAATTATATTTTGGCTATCTTTGCCAACAAAATGATGCACGGCTAACAGTGGTTTTCTGTGATTAAAGAAATAGATCGTGGGTAGTTTAATACGCGCTTTTAATTGATTGGTTGCCTCGCGACAGCGAACACCGATCATTGCATGCCTACGAGGTCTCTGTGTGTGAAGCTTCCACCTGCACTAACATTTTCTTGTGCAATGATAGCGGCGATTCGGATGTTAGCCCCAGATGATAGCACAAAACTCGCCATGTGTTCGCTACACAAGCAATTTCGATTCCTGGTACCTTGTGATTCCAAGATCCACCCTTTATAAAGTGTGTAGTCCATGGAAAGTACCGGACAAGCTACTGATTAGCCCAGAGTAGTACTAATCAGCCCGTTTCTGTTATTGTGAAATCGGGCGTGGAAACTCTTAGACTAGCTTAGAAAAAAACGGTTTTATCGATTTAAGCATTGGTGCTGCAAATTTTGTTTTAATCTTAGTTGTGCTTTGATTCCGTTTCCTGCGGAATTTATTTTCTCTCGCTAATAGTGCAATCACACAAGGGCCGTTATGCTAGAGTTTAATTGAAATTCGCGCGGGTGTGAAGTCAGCCAATGGGATCGCACAAGCGTGCCACGTGCTTTTGCCACCTCATCACATCTGCGCCGTGTAGTTTTGAGCGCCAATTTAACAAACATTACAATTACGAAGCCGATCCAAAATTACAATACGAGAATGGAGATTTTAATTGACCTTGAGTCGATGTATCGTTGCAACAGCAGTTCAACCAATCAACACCCGCTTTAACGCGGTTAATTTGTGTGCCATCCACAGAGAGAAAACGTTAATCTAACCGGTCTTCATAAAAACACAGATTTGCTTTTTTGACTGAGATAATAATAGCAAATAAATTTTCGTTATTTTTTCATATTTTCGAAATCGACAAATGTGGTTGTTGTTTTAAACGACGTCACTCGATTGAGGTTGATGATTGTGAAGGTCAAATTGAACTAAAATGAAAGTGAATTGTTATAGTTTCGCTTATATTGCGTTATGGGGATTTAAGGGAAGCAGCGCCCTTTTCTACTAGCGTTCATCTGGATCGCCTACATCCCAATATGGTGCATCATGGTCACGTCTACTAACCCCGTCGTTGCGTTCTCCACCACTCTGACCCCTTTTTCGCTTCATCTCTATCGATCAGACGAAACCGCCCACTCACCCAGCAGTGGGCGTGTATCCGCTCACGTACACCCAATTTTGGACAAATATTTTCGTGTCCAGTGGTGCGACAGTCTAGTAAACGGTTGTCCATCTGCTGGGTGCTGTGAGACTAAATGAACACTATTCGGTTGTATTTCGCAACGTAAGGCAATTTGTACAAGCTTCGAGGTTCGATGTGGGGGTTTCTCACGTGATGACAACGCCAACACCCTGAACCTTATTTCTACAAACATTTTACTTCCAACACACCAACTAAAAGAACCATGTATGAATCAGGTGGTAACTGGAGATGAAAAAGCGCAGTATATCACAACACAGCGGGGAAAAATAGGCTGTAGACAGGGAAGTAAACAAGCCGAGTCCATGGCAACGGCCGTATTGCTGTTATGTACCAGGTGTGGTAGCTGCAGAGGGATCATTTTATACCAATTTCTTTCCCCTTGGCTGAGAAGTAACTTTGCAGAAGTACTGTGAGCAATCCACGCTTCCCAATGCGTCAGTAACGGGTAATGGCTTAGACCCTAAACAAGAAATATTGCGACAATAAACAGCTTAAACGGTAAACGCAAATCTTAGGGTGGCCTACCTTTCTGACACCCCGTTGGGCGAAAAGGTTCCCCAAACCCACTTGCTAGGGGGGAGAGCTGTTGTTAATTGGATTGATTCACCCTCGTTAATCCGATCACTCCAGCCTCCGACACAGCACGTCGCCAGCCGCACGGACCCTCAACTCACCCTCATTAGCGCAAACGAGTATCCTGAATTATCCCCTCACATTTATGACTCATACTGTTCCACACATCTGAGCTATAAATACACACGCACAAACGCCACCCACGGCCCAATGACACTAACTTGGTTGAGCTCTGAAGTAAACGGTTGTCTACGCCCACTCTGGTCTTTTTCTCCATCGCTGGCACCAGGGAAGCGTAATCGGGTCAGAGTTAATTCGGTAGCCCCAGCGTGGTTCAAGACCGCATGCTGGGGCCCACAACGTATACAATACTCCAGATTCTAACTGGGAAGGAGCAAACTGAACAGGATAATAAAACGGTTTAGAGCAATTACATGGCAAATGTTAAACAGTGTTTAAGTGCAAACAAGGCGAGCAGATGTGGTCGATAGAAAAGGCTTCACCCGTCACTATGACAACTCCAGACGACAATCTGCTCTACAGAAAATCCTTTAGTGCCTCCCATCGTATTCCCACGACCTTGACCCGTCGTACTTTCATTTTCTTTGTTCAATTCCGTTCAATAATCTGATTTTGTAGAAGGAATCGGTTACTACCTACAGATATTTTTTGACGAGAAAATTACACGGATTCGGCAAGGCATTAAGTCGCAGTTATAGAAATTGATAAGAAAAACACATTAATGATTACTAAATACCTTTTTTTGAGATGCTGTTATAATTCGGGCTCGAAGTTAGGCGAAAACACATTAATGGGTGTATTTTCAACCTAGTTGTCGTACACATCGTTTTTGCCCTGTGTTTATGCGTGTTTTGGATTGGCCACATTCGCAAAAGCAGCAATAAAAGCGTTGCCATGGCAACAGGAGGACTACCGACTTACATGTTTCCACCCTCCAAAAAGCCTACTTAACCACGGCTTGTTAAGTGTCTTAGTCTAAACTGTTTCTTAGTTAATAACGCTGTGGTCAACGCCTTAAAAAATGCAAACTTTCATTCTCAAGTTAGTCTAAAATTGAATTAATTACGCCTGCAAAATGTACAAAAATTCTCCTAACTAAACAAATGGTAAATCATTCAACATTGTCTAGATATAGAGTTGGCAAGTTATAGTGGGTTTCTAATCTATCATAAACTGCGTTTTTTTAAAAAATTATAAAGAAACTATGTTCCCTGATCATTCACCCTGAAAGCTGAAAGTTGTTTGAAAGGATACTATGAAGTGTCAAAAAAAATCGATAACAATCGATTTTCAACCGAGTTGGTGTTTCGGGGAGTGGTCAACTTGTTTTAAATTTTGAGCGCAAATCACAGGACGAACGATTTAAACAAAGTCAAAAACTGCGTCAATAATCACGTAAAGTCGATTAATTTTTGATTCACCTTCCGAGATGATAACTCCGAGGATCGTGATGTGTTTCTTCGCGTCGAAATCACCCAGACACCACGCAGCCTCCTGTCTCCGTGTCTCCATCGCTTATCCGACACGTTTGATCCCACGCCCCCGTGGGCAGCTCAAGCAAAAGCATTGGTTATTTTAGCACCCCCTTTATTAACTCCATTGCGCAAACAATCGATCGGCTGTGCACGTGCTTCCACCTATAATGTGGGCGTGGAGTGCACAAAGACCGTAATTAAACCACAGGTTGCTGTGTGCTTTGACAAACCAACTACCACAAAATGGCGGTCCTTTAGGTGAATGAAATCCGCTTCATTTTACAAAGATCACCGCTCGTGTCCTCCTGACTGCACGCAAAGATTAAAGTGCAGGTATGAAGAACTGCCGTACTCCACTGTGATTGGTCGGAACGAAACCGGGTGTGCGTTTTTATGCGTTAACGCATCCAGGTTAGTTTTCAGTTTTGGATCAGGCAGCAGGAACTGAAGGTTAGTTGGTTCGCATATCTTGTTTAGTCTACACTGTAAACCAACTGTGATCTACCATCGCAATTTTACAACCACCGCCTAGTTAACTTAGGCGTCAATTAAAACGCCAGTAATTGGCAAATTCAAACATTCATGTGCAGTAACATTAACTGCTTGGAGAGAAAAAACTGTAAGCCAGATTGGTGGTGCACAAATGCCAATGCAGAAGGCACTTTCTTCGCTGAGTAGGCTTGAGTCGACGTGGCTGTATTCAGGAATTTATCTAATTAGGCAACACCATGGCCGTCGTCTTCGATGGACCAAATTTCAACCCGCAAGAAGACGCCGATGCGCTGGAAAAGGCAATGCGTGGCTTAGGTAAGTCGTTGTAGTTCCATTAAAAGCTAATGAGTTTTGTCGAAGCAAAAAACGATGTAAGTGGGCCTGGTTTGATTCTAGATCACGAGTGTGTGTGTGTGCGCTTAGTGGAAATATGACACCACAGCGTAGTTGCTACAGTAAACAAGCTGTGTGACTTCAGAGTGTTACTTGTTTACATGCAAGACTGAACACAGCTCAAGTGATTGGTCTCCGACCAATCAAATACCTGCACTCTGGTTTAAACAAACCTTTGTCACTGGAAATGCTACTTTAAGTGCGCAATTCAATCGATTGTTTTTAATTGCAGGGACGGACGAAGATGCCATAATCAACATCTTAGCATACCGCACGGTCAGTGGAAGACAGCAGATAGCGAGGCAGTACAAGGCGTCCTATGGACAGGTTGGCAGAATTCTGATCCACTGCAAACACGACACTGGCTTTTGTATTCAAAAATGCACGTTGACTACAAAGTGGGTTTGATGATTCAGCTATGGCTGGGATTATTTCAATTGTAGGACCTCCAGAAACGCCTCAAACAGGAGCTGTCGGGGCGGTTCAAGGATGTTGTGCTGAAGTCCTTCCTGGACAAGGCCCATCTGCGGGCCCGGGCTCTTTACGAGGCAATGAAAGGCGCTGGAACGAAGGAATCGATCATTATTCAGACCATTTGCTTGATGAACAATGAAGAAATCGCCGCGCTTCGATGTGCTTACGAAGACAGTACGTTGAAGCTCGGTGATATTTCTTGAATGATCGGTAAAGCAAGGACTAGTTACGGTGATCTTGTGACCTAAAACTATTCAGATTTTGGAGTTGAGACCATTTGAGTGCAGATCTGAACGTTGATGTGCAGAGTGCTTCTGATTTGAAAAAAAACCGTGTATTAGATTTTGACTTGAAACGAAACCGATTTGAATCTAACGCGAAGATGGTGAATTGAAAGCGTTCGCTGACACCCTCTGCGTTTGTACAAGTGGGCTAATGTGTGCCCTAAGTGGATTGCCTAGATGGTTGTACCAATGAACGCGGGCGTCTGGAGCCCTGGGTTCCTATTGGTCTCGGATGTGCGCGTTCAGATGGGCACATTAATTGATCAATCAGATTTAAAGAGAAAAAAGGTCTCGCTTAGAGTGGGCGACAGTAATAATGAGTGCCAAGTAAATGCGATTGCAGCTACCCAGAACATAACGCCTGTCACAGACAGAAGCACTTCCAACGCAGCCATTTGCATACTGCTCGGGTGACCTTGGTATCTGATTGCGCTCTAGGCAATCACGCGAATTTTCGGTGATTGTGATTGGTTAACCTTAAATGCCCTGTTAAATTATAAGGACACTGATTCGGCCTGAAGGCTTAGCAATTCAAAAAGCCATGTTTGTGCCTAGATTCGAAGGCCCAATTATGTTCATGGCTTAACATTTAAACTTATAACGCAACTTTTTCTGTCTCATTTCAGTTATAAAGGAAGAACACGAGAACCGTGAGTTCAGCACACTAACTTTGAATTATCTGACGTCGTGTTCAATATGAAATTACTTTGCAATGTCAAAAAGATATTAATTTGAGAAACACCGTCTACTTATTTATTTAAGTAGATAGTTATTTATGCTTTGATGTTTAGTGCCATGTTTGGTGCTTGTGGCCCTCATCAGGCTCTTTCCTATTTCTTTTCCAGCACTGCGTCGTGACCTTGAAAAGGATGTCCGCAGCGATTTGAGTGGTGACTTTGAGCTCTTCATTGTGGCCCTGTTGCAAGGCATGCGGGAGGAAGGCTTGGACCCCCAGGCTGCTGAGGCCGACGCCGAGGCTCTCGCATCTGCGGGTGAAAAGTACGGATCTTTCGTTTCGTACAAATAATCTATTTTACCTCCCTTTGATAAAATTATGTCTACTTATAAATAAAGGTAACACATTTACAAAAAGAAAAACGGTTAAGGATTATTTGTTATTTGCATTCTAGAAAGCTTGGAACCGACGAGGCTGTGTTTACAAAAATCTTTGCAAGGAGGAGTTACGAAATGATTCGGCTTCTGGATAAGCTCTACTACGAGGTAACGACTTTACCTACTCGTGATCTTTTGGCTAGAATTCCATCAGTAGAATGGTTAATGTACGGCAATCATTCGATTATCACTAAGTAGCCGATTACTTTTTTTGATTTTAGCGGTTAATAATTAGTGAATTTTTTAAATTGACAATCCTCCGCCAATGGCGCCTTTTCTACTCTACCCTTATAGAAATCTGGTCATGGAATTCTGAAGGCCATAAAATCTGAACTCAGTGGATACTATGCAGAAGCAGTGAAAACAGTTGGTGAGAGATGTCGATAACTGGCTTGATAATTCGCTTGCTTTGTTTTACAATAACTGCTTCAAGGTCACGCGAAATTTGACCAATCTTTTTCCATATTACCGCAACATAGTGAAAACGGCATTTAATCGAGACGAATGCGTCGCCGACCTGATTCGTGATACGATGATGGGAGCCGGAACTGACGACGATGGTCTAATTCTACTCGTTTTGGCTCATTCTGAGGTAGGTTCATTATCTGAGCTCCGATCTGATCAACCAATCCAAATGGTTGGCTAGCCAACCAATCACAACAGGATTGTCGTTGCTCAGTTTTGTGCGCTGTCGAAGTCTCCTGACGGAAAGGGGAAAAAGATGAGAGGAATGCGTGAGAGTCGAGTATAATTTGAGTTATAAGATAGTTAAAGAGGCGGTAGGTTGTAATGTGATGCGTTTTTTATGCAATCTACTAATAACACAACAGTAGGGTTTTCTTCTCCCGCTAAATTTTTAGATGGGGCCATCTTAGGCTGTATCGTTTTCAGTGCGAAATTTCATTGAACGCGATCTATTTTGTGTTCAGGACAACATGGCTGGTATAAAGGCAATATTCGAAGAGAAAAACGGCAAATCATTGGAGGAATGGATCAAGGGTGATACATCTGGCCACTACAGAAAGTTTCTTCTTGCCGTCTTGGACAACAAGTAGAAAAATTTCCCAATTCTTCGGACAGAAAATGATTTATGTCTGTTAAATTTGATTTTCACTTACATTGTGACAATGCATCTAAAAGTAGCGGTGTTCGAGTAAATATGCTTTGTCTTTTATTTCTGGAAGTACGATGATTGGCCAACATATTCCCCGGGGGATTTGAATTAACTGAGGGCTTGGTTAAGGGCCCCGTTGCAAACTTAGCGAACACACTAATTAAACGCATTGCTGTTGTATGTTCTGAGTTTCGTGAAAGTCTCCTCCGTATAAATTGGAAATTTGCCTCATCATGCTACTCTTTCATGTAAGTAAAGAAAATAACACATGCGTCACAATAAAGATAATTCGTTCTATGTTGATCGGCAAATTTTTCCGGTCATCTGTTGAGCTGTGTTTTAAGTAAAATAGCATGAATATCAGTGTTCTTAGTATATTAAAGTTTAATCAATCGTATCTTACTTAAATGATACTACTTTCACATCATAAGTAATTCGTCAATTTGAATTGGGACGTGCGGCCCTCGTTAAGCTCCTTCTTTCTGCAAATAAACTGCTGTTGGCAGATAACAGGGAATAGTGAAGAAAAGCGTCAATTCACGTCAATCAAGCCGGGCCCTTCTCATCTACGTACCCCCCCCCCGCTGGCCATCTGGTCACTCTGGCATCTGTTCCTTTACAAATTCACTCAAACCCTATTGGTCAGCAAATTCAATAATCATGCGCGACATTGGCACACGACAAAGCACATCCTGGCCCTCCTCGCCATCTTTAGTATTCCTGGTATTCCATGGCATCTGAGTAGAGACGTTCGCGATAACACATGAATTCTACAAAACCATATCATGATTCCGACGCAATCCGCGGAAGTGTCATTGGTTCACACAATTCCGACATCGTTGCAATGAACATTATCAAGTAGAATTCGTTTTGTGAAACCAGAAGAACTTGCTCGTGCAATTTCACGATGTCTATTTAAATATAGGGCAATAGATTGTCAAATGTTCCCATGTAGAATTGAGTATTGGAATCTCATAATTACCTTGAAAGTTGTGGTATTCTAAATACAATGCACCGGGTTGGCGGTATAGTACCAAATCCCGTGTCAAAAACCACTTATCATTGTTTTCAAAATGCGTCTTTTCGCGCGTTCGTTTGTTTATGCTAACACCAAGTTGCAAGGTTATCGTCAGGTAATGTAAACACACGTGCTAGGCTCGTCAACTTGCGGTTGGTTTGTAAAACGATGTGGTGGACTATAGCACGAGAACACAAAAAAAAATGAGATTATGGATTTTTTGGATGCGTTCACCGCATCACCAAAATGGGTTCAAAAACCGTGAATCATTTGGGTTTGCACAATTTCACATGACTGCAGTTATTTGTAAGTAGTAAATTGATCGAGAAACCAATGTGTTGTGATCAATGGGGTCATTGCAACATCGGCTATCGACAGTGATTGGTAAAGCTAAACTATAATCCTATTGGTTGTTTCAAACATTTAAAGCAATATTGGTAACACCCCGCCTGAACAGTAAATCGTTAAAACCACAAACCTAGGTCATTCCCTGCCCACGAGGACATTCGTAGATTAAGATTAATTTTGATTGGATGTGGAAAGTGTGCGCACACGTGCGAGCGCGTTTCTCCACCAATGAGGTTTTACTCGAGTAAACTCACTAAATCACTTTGAGTAGTGATTGGTGCAAGGTGGTGTAAATAACGCAACTTATAGTGATAAAGGGCAGAAGAATCTGGTAGATGCCTTAATTCAGAGTAGCTGATTGGTTGAATTATGATGGGGGGGAGTTTGACTTCGAAACACCAATCTACCAATCACGTAATCTGACATTGAGCATCCTCGCACTAATTTACCTTTGTCTAGCACTGTCATTGGTCACTTCGCTACCGGGCTAGCAGAATTTTGCGAAATTGTGCTTCAAAATAGGTAACATGATGGAATTAGTTGATACTAAATCCCTCAAAATCGATTTTAGTTTTCAATACGCCAAAAGTGAAGTTGTAAAACGTTTCTCAAGCATTAAATAACTTGTGTCAATCTTCAAATATTATCACTCAATCCAGGCGACTATTATTAAAGATATTGCTAGAATAATTTAAGGTCCAATTTCATCGCTAAATAGAGTAATCCTTTGTCACTTCTCCCGAGTTATATTCTCCGGTTTTTTTTGATAATTTTGTGGAATCGAAATGATGGAAATTGCAAAAACCTGTCACAAAAAGAATCCCACACGACAATGAACAAATAGTGCTTAAAGGAAGCCATTGAACTCTCTGGAACAGGAATATCTGACACTACCGAAGACTGTTCTCATGGACGTATTTATTGATTTTTTTAATTAAAACAATCTATCAGGTGAATTCAATCTGACCTGGGATTGCTCGTGATGAGATGTGATCCAGGTTTCAAGGTCATCGCCTTGTTGTGGCATTTAAGGGAAAATTAATGAAGCGGGAACCAATCACACCAACCTCGACTGACAACCAAGTATAAACAGAAAACGTTTTAATTGCAAGATTAGCTGCTGACCAAATGGTGCCAGGACAATTTGGCGAATAACGAACGGCACCACCGGAAATCCGCCACGGTAAACGCTGACGCCAAGTGGAAAATTCAGCGCCTCGAGCAAACACAATTACACACACACATGAACTAACCGCAGAAACTACAATCAGCTGTACACGCAATTTATTCTTGTTAAACATCGGTGAAAATAATGTGTGGAATAGACTGCTCAATGGGTTCTTCAAAGTCGATGCGAAGTGGCTGCTGAACCTTCCATTCAATCATTCAAAATCTGCGGTAACCAATGAGAATGCTTCAATTCAAAGAACCAGTACCTATGTTTATTGGTTGGTTAATTTAAATCGATGAAAAGTTATTGATTTTCAAGCCATCCATTTGGCTGGAACAGTTCCTTTGTAGACGGTGGCGCCTTAAAGTAGGCTTCTTTGGGTGCACTTACGACAACTAGCAGTAGACACGTCGATCTGCATCCAGCTTTTTAAATCTTTTGTCACCGCCAATCAGAAGAGAGATGACGTGTAGAACTCTGTTCACTCCAGGTGAATAGCACTCACAATTTCTCAACTCTGACCTCAGAAACGAATGACCAATCAGAAAACAGCGATGATGGTACTAACCAATCAAGATGGAGCTTTGGGTCGACTCAGTCGACTTGTGATTAGGGAGAGAATCAAGGTCATCTGTTAGGTTACGGGTGACTCTTGTGTCCAGACCCCCTTACTGTCTCTTTCCAATTTTCTTGCAGATTTTTTTTAAATCTTACAAAATATTATTCAAAAGAAATGAAGAACAAAAGTGCACTTAACGAAATCGAAGCACCACGCATCGCTGCTTGCAGCTAGCGATGATCTGATTGGCCCAGGGTTTTTTTCCACCAAACGTCGTGCCGCCACATCATGGGCATTGTCGCTTAAATCGAGGCCCTGTTTCACGTGGGCTGCATGTCACGCTCATTCGCCCGCCACCTATGTATGGCAACTGGCGCACCGGCTGTGCGCAAACCACTACGACTGATTCCCTCAGAAATCGCGACCAGTCTGGAAGAACTATGCTAGCCTGGAACTCAGGCAAAAACTCCTCTTCAGCATATCTGCGATTCATCAAAATCCATTTCTAAAAAGCGATTGGCATAAGTGGAAATTTGGCCTTGATCCGAGTCGATTAGACCTTCAGAAGGTGATTCCGCTATGGCAATTTTTGTGCATTGTAGCTGAAGGGATTTTCACGAATTTCGACTCACCGGTGGACGAGATCACAAAGCGCTCAGGTGACTAGAGTCTCTGCTGGACTATGACGATGCACCTCAGGTAAAAGAGGCAGCAGACAAAATCAGGTGCTTTGTCACAACAGGCTGTATTTTCAAGGTGGTTTGGGATCAAATTAAGTTGCACAGTGATACCTGAGACGGATCAAAATCTAAAACGCCTGTGGAATTTTGTGTGGTACATTTGATGGACAAGCTAAATCGAATCGCTCGGAAATTCGCAGGATGTGGGTCGATCTTTAAAAAAAGAATGAAGGACACAATTCAGCATGTGAGATTACCTGCTGCACACCTTTGATGTACAGAAAGGAATTCTACCCTGTGATTGAACACCACTTCAACCACCGATATCATCCAGCCAACATGAGTTCAAGATTGTCCAGACAACCACATCCAGCGAGCATCTTTTCGTTATAAAGACGTCCGATGGCGTTCAATCAAAACGGAGTCATTTTGCAGCAAGATTTTGACTGGGAAGTCAGCCTTCACATGCCACGTCCTCTGGACGATTCACATTGGACGCTGTGAAAAGGGCGTCTTAAAATCAATTACTGTTCACTTACTGGGCCTTAGGCGCAATTTTGTCGAACAACCAATGTTTCAAGCACTCTGAAATTGGCCTTTACTTGGAAAGAACTTCAGTAAATGCTTAGAGGACAGCAAAACCACGCCATTTCAATAATAAAACATCCGTATTCTCTCGAATCAGCACCAGCATCAGAGCGTCTCGCATCCGTCAAAAATCGATTTGCAAACCACCCAATTTTTGCGCATAAAAAGCACATATATTTTTAACAATGTTGCTTTATTCTTAAACTATTTATAGACAGGCGAATTTCAACAGGGGTAGAAAAGACATTTCGAATCGATATTGTCGCAAATGCCTCCCACTCTTTCACCAATCTGTTGAGTACAGTAAACGATGTCTTCGAAGTCCCACCACAAACAAATCATGGTGGGGACAAAGGTTCTGAATGCTTCGCTGAGTTGAATACCCACATCTGCCACCTCGCAATAAAATTTAAGTTAAGACACCATTTCGAGTCGTCATGTCCATTGATTTGTGTTCGTGAGTGTGTTGTAGACCCCAGCATGTGATTTTGAACCACACCGGGGCCACTAAATTAACCCTGGCCCGATTAAGCTTCCCTGATATCTGCGATGAAGAAAAAGAAGACCGGAGAGGACGTGGACACAACCGTTTACTTCATAGCTCAACCACGTTGGTGTCGTTGTGTCGGGTGTGGGGTTTGCGCATGTGTATTTATACCTCGGATGTGGAGTCATACATGCACTGACATCGAGACCTAGGTGTGAGGATAACCTAAGTATTCATGCGAATGAGGTGGGACTTGATGATCCGCGCGGCTGGCGACATGCTGCGAAAAGGGGAACCCTGTGTTGGGGGGTGCAGCGATCGGATTAAGGAGTGTGGATAAACACGATGCACAATAAGTGTCACAGTGCAAATCGGATACAAGTTAGGAAAGGATGGATATCTGCAGTAGACGGCTAGAGATCTCCTCTTCACTGATCAACTGGTATCAGTGACTCATCCCTATTTAACTGGTTACTGTTATCAGTTGCCTGTCATCCGCTCACTCATTCACACACAAGACCACACTTGGGCGACTTGAAGTTAATAAATATTTGTGTCCCGTATCGCTTCTCCTCTCTGTTCACGGTTTTCAAGGGCTGCTTACTAGATGGTTGTGAGGCAGTGCTGACGAAGCCACAATCTGTTCAGTGGTTTTCTACTAGCTCATGCGGCACCGACTCTTCCATCTGTTGAACCCTTTTCATTGATTCCAGATGACATTTCCTATTGGCCAGACCTACATTTGGACGTTGTTCTTCAACACTGCGGTAAAGTCAGGGCCATTCAACAAGGGACACAATAAAACCGTCTAAAATGACGATTCATCTTCCATGAATCCTTCAATAATCTGTGGGTCTTCTGTTTTACCAAATCCCAGGGTTCCCGAGTGCACATATGCAGCATTTACGCTCACTCGACCTTGAATGCGTGATCTTTTCAAATATCTGACTTGCAAACTTGGGCTGATTCTGTACCAAGTCACACATATTGCACGTGCCATCAAACATTGTTTGTGTTTCTTTATTGTAAGCTAACTAGCAGAGGTACCTTTCCTACGAAAAACCCAAACATTGTACAAATTGTCGTCTTTCCATTGTACAGGACTACGAGAACCGACCAGTTAGGGTCACAGGACTTAGACGAACCCCGTTCAAGGTCAGCTGGTGGTTGATCGAGACGAAAGTTAATTTCAATGCAGTCTTGCTAACTAAAACTGCAAAGTTTTCTGGCGTTGAGCAGTGCTGATGAAAGGGGGGCACAAGTACTTCAAAGACTGAACAGAAACGAGCCTTTCGTTGTTAGGGTAACAGTTGATTCGATATTAGATGAGCCCTGCCCGAAAGAGCAATAAAAAGTCTAGACTTGTGGGTGTGTCTAGGGACTTCATAACGCCGAGCCAATATTAGCCAATCACTCAACACATTCTATCAAGTTGAATTTTTCGTATTTGCTTAACCCTGGGTTCAAAACGTGGTGATTAACTCTGCAGACGGTTGTGTTCGAATATCTTGATCGCGTCAGTATCAAGGCGCTACCGATGTCGAATAATGGTTAGTGCTTCGGACAGAAGGAATATCTCGACGTGATTTAGAGGCGGAAGACGAAGACATCTAGGCGGAGACACTTTTAGGATAAAATGCTGATTGGGCAGCACCGCTCCACAACCAACTGATTTGGCTATTGACAGACAATTTTAACTCTTTTTCTAATGATCTGGGTGTTGGACAGACGAACCAGCTTCCATAGCGTTGCACTGCTTGTGTCCGCCCCTGAGATCATCGATCTCTACGCCAAAAGTGGCGCGTGATTTATTTCAGCAGTCTTGACCAATGAGATTCAAATTTCGTAGTTAAGAATAATAGAGTTGGTCGTTTTTTACTGCGCCTGACAAATTAAGTAGCAATGCAGTTAGGCGAAATTCGCTGTATTTCGCGCAAAATTTATGGCAAGGTTTGCACAAAAATCTTCAGCAAGTGGCTCGTCTCCCAGGATCACCACGGAATCTAACCAACCAATCATCTTTGATCTTGCTGTTCAACATTTCATTTCGTCGAAATAATGCACAAACACATTTCTTGTGTCGATATGGTTAACGAATGCGCGTCTTCCTAATTTTTCTTGAGAACCATCTGAGGCTAGGATGATGCTAATTGTGCTAATTTAGACCTCATGGAATATCCTATTACTGGTGATTATATTGTCAAAGCGTCCTTCACTTCATTTTGTCGAGAAAATCAATGCTCTTGAGGCAGCTCTAGTCAACCTTTCAAGGTTGTCCAAAATCTGATGCTTAGACGCCCACCCCGGGTGCATTTGTAACTCAGTTACCGGAAGTCAACACGGTGCTTTGTGGCACATCATTTATGAGGAGGGGTTTTAAATCAAACCATCGTCCATCCTAAGGGTTTTGACAAATTTATCCAACAAAATACGAGTAGGGACTGTGTGGACGCTGGTTGAGAGGATACTAAGAGGGCATCCGATATCCGGGCTCATTGTGATGCACTGAAGGAAGAAAATGGTCGAACAGCCAATCACCGAATTCCATTATGTTGTTCAACTTTTCACTTCGCCCAAATAACGTACCAAACACAGTTTAAGAACATTTTTGAGAAATGTTGAAGGGAATCGATTCAAGATTATCTACCTATGATTATAAAATAGACGGGCTCGATTGCGACTGTTGTAGTTTCTTCAATTACAAAGCTAACCGCACACATGAACAAACCACTCAACCAACCAATGGTCTGCTTCGATCGCGTTGTCCAACGTTTTATTTCGCATAAATAACGCACATGTGCTGGTTTGTTTTTAAGTCACTACAAGTTGACCCGATCGTTGGCCCCATGCAAACACGGCTTCCTGTTTATTTCTCTCTGTCAATAAAACCACTCCATGCACAACTTTTAAATTTGTTTATATAAAATGGGAATTCGCGTTTACCGGCGCCTAGAGAAGCGATTTTGGGTAAACAAACCGCCAGCCGTCCGGTTTGCTAGCACCTGGAATGCATGTCTGCCTTGTAGTGTAGTTGAGATCGGTCGTAGCGTCATTGGTTTGCATTAGTGTTCCAATGAATGCAAGAAACTGTCTCTACGTAACCGAAAAAGATGACATTTTGGCAACCACCAGCGGAAATATTTGTTGCATTGGCATCAGGACGCGGGTGGGTGGTTTCACTCTAGGGTGGTGTGACCCAACTACAAGGTGGCGCCACGCCAGACGCACAATAACCAGCTTACGCACCTCGTACCCCTGTCTAGGCACCTGTCTACAAAGTGCCCGGAAGTAAATGGCGCGCGTATTGTCAGTTGAACCTTTTACAAGTGGTCTTTCTGGTTTGGCGTCAATGTACTTGCTTGCCCGGCATCTACCCACGACTTTCTACGTCTAGGATTCTCGTAAAAAATGTACTTTTCATTACTTATCACAATTTGCCACAAGAAGTCCTGTTCTGTTGTCGGTGGGCAAGCAGTGAAAGTAATGTGATCATCTTTCGACCTAGGCTGAGTTCGGTCAACACATGTAGGTACCAAATTTCAGATTTTTTAATGTTTTCCATTTGGTGCAAACGACTGGAACTAGCTGTTTGGTGACTCCTAACACTGAATTGAGTCTTTATCCATTAGAGCTTGCAGTTCCACATCTTCATACTTTGAAGGCTGTGTGGGACGCGGCTAGTCACTAGGATCGAAATCGCCACTTCTAAATCGTTTGTACCAATAATTATATGCTAAATTAAACACAACGTTGGAACCAAGGACACTGCAGGCACATAATTAAGGGCCGAATGTGTTGTTTATCGGTTGCCATCATAAACTCTGCTATTCTGAGACATTAACTCACGTAGACTTGTGGTTTGGTATTCTTGCGTCTGGTTCTTTCAAAAATACAAAAGACTGGCATCCAGGCATGAGTGGTACTCTCTTGGAGCGTGCATATTTATTTTTGCACGGAAAACACGTAACAGTGGAGCGTATGGCCAAGAATAAATCTCGTCTCACGATATATTCAGAAAATTTTACCTATACGGGCTCTTTTCCTGTTGTTTTTCAGTAAACGTCTACGAACTCGTTTGAGTTTAGACATTGGCTGAGTCTTTACCGTCTAATATACGAAATCCCGATAACCGTTTTTCCATGAAGTTACCTCGAATGTGGTTGGTTGTTGCTAGCGTTCGATAATAGGTCACCTTTAGTTGACCTTTTGACTCTAACTGAGTCAGCCAAGCATAGCTTTTGTTAACTAACTTTACTCAACTGACTTCATCTTGGTAATAAACCTTGTCTAGACGTCATTCCCAAAAATCCACTAAAGACAGCATACGACATGTGTTCATTTTCACAGGCACTTCGCCCGATAATAATCAAATTGAACTCTGTCACGAATGTTAACCTGTCGCTACGAAGCTAGTCAAGGTCATTTTTTGAAAAAAAACGTTGCTAGGTGCGACATTTTAATCTGCTATTTGTTTTTTAGTCGCAACCTCTCACAAGTGAAAACTAAAGTAATCGTGCATTTCCCAAAGCTAAACTAAGAAGCTGATAGAAATGTGCTAAAGTCCAGTCGAACGTTTAAACCTTTAAATTACTTCTGGTCAGTGAATTAGTAAATTAAGCAACTTGGCTGGTGATAGACTCATGAAAAATTGAGACAGGTCCATAGTTCAACCCCTTAAGCAGACCAAAAACTCATCTGTCCATTGCAGACTCAACTTTATTCCAAATATACTTACATGTTCAGTCCTCAGTGGGCGTTAAAATAAAATGAATTTGCCTATAGCGCCAAAACAGTCATTGAAAGATTGTCTGAGTGCTGGAAAAACTAATACGCGACGCTAAGAAGATGGATTTAGTGAAAGAGGACTCCAGTCAAGGCTTCAAGGTGCCAATTACTGAAAAGCAATTGATTTGACATCGTCGATACTTAGGTCGAACCGCAGTGGTTCACCGGTTCCAACGTTGGTTAAAGTGCAGCTAACCATAACGACGGTGTTCTTTCGGACATCAGGAAACGTCACTGCGAGCAGGGGCACCTGAAAACCTGGTTGGTTTAGGTATGGAAAGGTGACGGATGAAAAGTAGCCGCTATAAACGAAAAGAGTTTTTTGTAAGTCGGAGTTGCATGGGTAGCCAATTAGACAGATCAAGCTCAACAAACTCACAATGTTCCGTTCTCTGTCACCACTGATGGAAAGAATATCGGTGGATTTAGGTTTTCGCCATCAAACGAGGTCTGAAACAAACAAAAATAAAGTCATATTGAAAAAATTGTTATTTTAGGAGAGGATGCTGGAGCTGGTGAAAAGGACTTACAGCAGGACCACATTGTACGAGGACTTTCTTGTCGGGAACATCTGGAAGGTATCCGTAGATCTAAAAAAAATAACGCAAAATTACGATTAGATTGCCAGCTTAAATATTAAGAGTGAAAGTGTAATCTCCCTGGATTACTTTACCTTATTCATTTTAAGGTAGATACAAATATTGTTGTTTTCTTCCATGTACTTTGCTGGCGTCGCACAGGGTCCAAGAAGCTCAAGTGGGAATTCGCAAGGTACGTCAGGACTCCAGTTATCTCTTTCCCCGGTCGCAAAGTTGCAATTCGTGCTTTTGTTTTTATACTGCCTTAAATATTCCTCCATGAAAGCCAAGTACTCAGTCCGCTGTTTGCTATCGAACACTGGAACTTGCATGAGTGTAGCCTCTGGGTCCACAGGAGGCAAAACACCAAGACCTTTAAAATGAAAAAAAAAACATCACACTTGAAAGGCTATATATCCGTTAATTTTACAGCTGTTTAATGTAGACAAAAATGGAACGCCATTTGGTGACACCAAACTACATTTTCACGATTTACTAGATATATATTTTAAATTGCAAATCCAAACGTGTAACACAAAGCATGTAAAAAAGTTTACAAGTGAATAAGAATATATCAACTATAGGATATCAAGAGCTTTTAAACTGGTAAGAAAATGTTCATCCAGAAAACCCACAATTACAGTTCCAAAGGAAAAACGGTTCCTTTCTCCATATACACATTATGCAAGTGCTAGGGTTAAAAGTCACCCATTTTTTTTTAAATTGCTCTGGTTGCTTAAGCAAAAAGTGGCACTGTTTGTTGTCTAATGATTTACAAACGGAAAGTAAATACGATCTAAAAGATGTCTGCCATCATTAAAATAAAAAATGCATAAAATAATTTTAAAGTAATTATCCGCTAAAAAACATGACATCAAACTGGAACACGCATACTCGATTTCAAAGCAATGACATCAAAATTTGCAAAATAAGTGAATCAAATTGAACGTTGTTAGTGAGTGTCAAAAAATAAATTGAGTTTAATGCACAGACAAAAACAGTTGCAGTCTTACCAGGGTTTAGTTTTAGCAAACTTTGCATGCCAGTTAAAGTAGGAACTTTTGGATCGGTAATTCCATAGACTATAGCTGAAAGCACTCCAACAAAGTATGCAGCAAGGCAGGAATAGAATATGCAGAAGTAAATGATAATAAGAGCTAAATTAATAAAAAAAATGTAAAATTAAATTTACTCCAGCTTTTGCACGTTCGTCTTAAGCAAGTCTTCTCTTTAGGATTATAAAGTACTAGCCCAAAATCTCGGCATCGCTGAGCGCACGAAACCATATTCAGGGAATAGATTTACGAAAGTCCGCGTCAATTAAGGCCAGACTGACAAATTAGATTCGATCAGTTAAAACAAAACAATTCTACATATAATGACAAATTAAAAAAAGATAATAAGCAAAAAATATTTTATATGCACCTAAATAGGCACAGTCAGTAACTATTTAACCATTTACAATATATGGACAGATAGATTTTGAGCGGGAATTATTCGCACATTGTCAGATTCTTTGGTGAAATCGACCTTTTACGTTAAGAAATTTATGGAAAAGTTATTTGCGCTGTGCGAAAATTCCAATAATCTTTGTAGTCTCTAGCAGTAGCATTAAAATATTTCTGTTCATCTCAACATTGACCAAAAATGGCATTAAAATCGCATCTTATTTGACATATGCTTTTAGGAAGCATTAAGTGACCATATACCCGGCTTTATATTTTCGGAAGTAAGTAGATGAAACATTGGATTGGAAGAATTATAAACTAATTGTGTTAAAATAAAAGTTGCATATTAGTAGGGTTATGTTGTAAACTACTGAATAAATTAAAGAAATGCTGCTATAGGGCAGTAAGACAAAAATCTGCTTCTCAGATCACTCTCTTTAAAAATATTGAAATATCATGTCTAAATGCACCAGCAATTTGCCAGAATTTCCCTGCAAATGTAATGTGGCAATTGGGATTTTTTAAAAATGCACTTAAATTGCATTTTAAGAACAAAATATCAATTTTAAAATGGTGTAATGATGCCTAAATACCCTAGACAATTTGTTTGTTTGTATAGTCTCGTGGCATAACAACGACCTCCCGCTGAAGAAGTCCTCGCTTGAATATCTCATTTCGTGGGGATCATAGTTTACTTGATTACTTATGCCCAATAAACTTCCCTTCTAGATTTAATTGTAATTCTAAAAGTCTTTTTTTAATAAATAAGACTGCCATGTGGTGGCTTCACACTAGTCAAACGAGTCATTTTTATCGTTAAATTTGGTTAAAAATATTTTTTAATTCATAAATAGTCAAGCAGTAACAATTTATTGATTTTTACTTTGTAAGCATGCAACTCTGTTTACTATGGTTTTGTTAAAGCCTTTAATTCGTATGCGAATTCGGGAGTTTTTTTGGATACTTCCTTGTATTTTTACATGTCGATAAACTCCTTTAGAGATAGAAAATTTTGTTCACATTACTTCAGTATAAGAGTTCCTAAATAAACATTTAAGTTATTGTCTTCTGTTGCAGTTAATAATATTGAATATATATTTTAAAATAGAGCTTTACGAATGCCTACGTGTTGACTGTGTTTCATTATCAGCGGGTTTGAAAAAAATTTTAGCTTGTTTTAAGCTGTTTCATATTTACATTTTAATTAAAACTAATCAGGCTATCCCATTCACAAATTTTCTGTCTGGATTGATCAATAAAATCATTTCTTCTGAACTCCAAAAATGAGCTTGTAGTTATAACAGTAACAAATGGGGAAAGTCACACTCATTGTATATGAGTGTTGGTTGTGTAAATTTCCAAAAAAACAATGTAATGTAATAGGCAAATGGCCACAAAAATTTAGAATATGGAAAAGCCTTAGCAACCATCATTGTTTACCTGGGACATATCCATAGTGTAAATTGTGTGGACTGCATGACAATTTGTTTCTTGTGTCAGTCGAATACATTCGAAAAAATAAACCCGTTTTTCGTAGCTTTTGTTTGCTGGTAAGGCAAACTTAATTGTTATGTGGTTCCAACAAAATCCATACTCGCTCTGGCCTCCTGCTCTGTCCACATAGCACAACCCATGAGTTGTCACAAAATCAACAACAATTTTAAATTTTGGTTTTTCCTGGCACCTTCCAAATGCATACGTCTTTAACTTTTAATTTAATTCATCTTTTCGAGTTCGGCTTTTAAACTTGAAATTCAGGCTTAAATTGAAATCCTGAAGGCGAAGTTTTATTTAATCGATGATTAATCCTTGATGTTCTGATACGTATCCGAACTTTTTAAGGTTATGGTGGTGGAATTATGTAAAGTTGCCTGCAAAATTCTGAACTTCGGCTCAATTCTTCATTGTTAGCTTAGATAGTGAAGCTGAAAATCACAGCATATCGAGGCGCTCAATCAAGTTTAAGTCGCTAACCCTGAGATATGTTTTTTTACACATAACTGTATATTTAACCACATCCAGTTATGTTGTTAAAATCACCGTAGATTAAAGATTTTTTTTGTCTTTTGTCCCTGAAGACTTTAGGTATATTTTTGCATCTTCTCAGAATATGGACCCCAGCAAAGCCAATGCCAACAGAAGAAAAAGCAAAGTAAGCGCAATTTTTGAGTTAGAACCGACTTATTTAAAGTGAATCCGCTGGCTGTAAAGCATTTTTTAGCGAGCCATGACTGAAATTTGCATTACACCTTTATTAAGTAGCCAAATACTACAATGGCCTTGTTTATCAAGATAAAGTCAAAATAATTTAGCTTGCACTTTTACGATGGCCACTGATCACATTATTAATTGACACCAAATCCATTAACAGACGACGTCAGTTTAGTTTGCCTCAATGTCTGCTAATGCTAGACGTTTTTTTTCAGTTTGCGCAGAAAAGAGCTTCCACCATTTTCGGCGCCAAGGGAGCAAAAGGTGCCAAATCAACAATCAAGGTAACTGCATCGGCCAGACTGTAACCTCGGCTTTTCCTTTTTCTCGTCAACCTTTTAACAGTCTTCTTTCCTTCACATGAGCTGAGTGCAGTGGTCTCACAGCGTAATGGTTATCTGGCTACAAAAACAAAAAGCCACTAAACGAAGATGGCGACAGTTCTAAACCAGTGTTATGTTTGTTGGTCAGGATGAGTTTCTCCATTTTGCGCTATCATGCTTGGGAATAAGGTAAAGCGATGTGTATCTTGTTGGGCACACGTTGAAATCTTACGGCATTGACTGCCCCTTGATGTTGGGATGAGGGATGAATGTTCTGATGCTGGCCTTTTTTAATACAATCCACCATATTAATTGCTTAAATGGATGCTAGACACGTCTAAGAATAAGCCTTTTCACTAAAACCTGAGTGTCAGCAATAGGCCCAATAAATCCTGGCATAGTTAATGTGCCAAGTTTTGAAAATTGCCACCATTAATCCTGTTCTTAAACGCTCTTTGTTCCAGTGACATCTAGAAACACTTTTTTTCTAAACACTTTAGAAGCCCTTAAAACAAAGCCCTACGCCTGACCAACTTGGAGAGGAGAATGATGATGAGGTTATAAAGTCGATGAGTACCATGGAGGAGGAAGAAATCTACGACCAGAAGCTGATCAACGAGTTCATGGCTCAGGAGTCGCTGCCTGAAGACGACGTCCTAGTATTCAACTTTAACGCCCTGCTACAAACCAAGATATTTGGCCCACAGACTGTAACTCGCTTGAACGAGAAAATCGCTGACATGCAGGCCCATCCAACCGACCTCCTGACCTCTGAAGGTTCCGTTGCTGAGTCCGTGCAGATGAGTGAACAAGGCATTCCTCAAAGTTTTGCTGAGGTGCCCGTCTACGTTGGCTTGAACCTCGAACGAGAAGCCTTCCTCAAAAGTCTCGAACAATCTGATTCTACCGACGCTCTTGTGGCTGCGGTCAAAGAGAAGGTCACTGAATACCCCGGGGAGTACGTCACCTTCATCGTCGACAGGTCAATGAAATTCGGTGGCAATTTTCTAATGATTCTATCTCAAGAGGTGGATAATAAGCTGCGGCTAGAGGGACTCGAGGTTCAAGAGAGGGATGTTGTGGTGGATGTCATTGAGGAGGCGGATGACGAAGTAACGTGGGTGTATCCGAACTTTGATCAGCCGTGGATAAGTATGGGATCGGAGTTTGAAATTCTTGAGGCGGGTTACACTGAATCACGACCTCGCACGGTCACAAAATTTCAAAGACCCCGTCGTGAATTCGAAGCGAAACGCCCCCTTGACACCCATTCAGATGGCGTACAGTACACCGAGGTGAAACCTTTTGAAGATAAGAGTTTCGAAATACCGATTCTAGAATTGGAGCGTGGCGTTGCCTGCACCAACATTGCGTGTGACCACTTTACCAACACGGAGTGGCGCTATCCAAGGAATCAGGTTGTTCAATATGAGCCTCGACTAGGGGAAGATGAAAAGGAAATTAGCATAAGCACTTCGAAAACGCAGAAGCTAATGACCGGCGTGAGCAATCTTCTACCACTGTTCGAACAGGGACTCAAGGAGAACCTTATGTTCAACTTCCTCGTGGACGACTTTGCAAACCTGGCTGCTAGTGATGACACCTTCGACAACAAGTCCGCCAACACCTTCAAGGAAGTGGTGTCCTTCTCGGATTTGAAATTCTCGAAGCATAAGGCTGTGTCGCACGTTGAATGGCACCCCACAATAGAGGGGCTAGTTGCCGTGTCGGGCGTGGAAAGGCTCGCGTACGAAGAGAGGGTGAATCAACAATCGCGGGTACTGATGACGGAATCGACGATAATTGTGTGGAGCTTCTTTGAGCCCATCCAGCCGCAGCTGATAATGCTTGCGCCTGAGGACATATTGTGCTTCCAGTTCAACCCAACCACTCCCAACATCGTCGCGGGTGGATGTTTTAATGGCGAGGTGGTGTTGTGGGACATTGCGAAGCACGACCTCTCGAATGTTCTCGAAAAGACTAAACACCATCAAAAAGTTCCACTAATCCAGTTTGATGAAACTGACAGTCAGAAGGTACAAAAACGTGCACACTTATTTGACTTCTGTAGCTTGCACCGAAATTTGCGCATTGTGGGTTTGATCTTGATTCAAGCCAGGTTTATAAATATACCGCCTAAGTATTCCACAATGCGCTTATTTTTCCCTACACGTCAACAAAAATACACACGCTGACGCTGATTTTGTGCCAGTAAGGTAGCTACTACCACCTCTTTTAATTGACCGTTGTTTTAAATGTGATTCTTACCGATCGTCTTTTACAATTTGCTCGGTGAACGAATGGCGATCATGCCCAATGATGTGTAAAGTGTACGAAGCGGATTTAACGTGTTTGTTTTTGGGCGTTTCGAATTGTTTTCTTTTATTTGTGCGTTCGGCGGGTATTTCCATCTTAATAACGCAGCTGTTGCAAAAGTATATTGTTTATTGAAAGTGAATGATTGGTCAACTCAGAGTGGTGATTAACGTGATTGGTCAACTTTGAAGTAGATCCTTTTAATTGACAGTTCAAAATTTAGGGGATGTGTAAACTGTTGAAATATAAACTCAATCAGTAGATAATTGGAAGATCTGACAACAGGATCAGCCGCCTAATATGGTAATTGGTCGGTTGAATGCGAAGTTGCGGGGAGAAGTGGTGGAGTGAAGAGAGTGACGGAGGAGTGTCAATAGAATTCACTCCACTTCCTCCATTTTTAGGTTCCAGTAATGCCCTGGTGTGCCGCAAGTAACATCGAGGCATCCCACGCCACTCCAATCACTTACCTCCAGTGGCTGCCGGACCACCTTGAACTCAATCGTGCTGGCATGCCTTTCGAGAACTTCCAGCGGAAGTGCATCCAACTCATGACCTGTGCCGCGGACAGTGGCATCTTGTTGTGGGATTTGCGTCCCGACAAATCACCCCTCGCCGTGGACAAGACGAGGGACCAGATGGTCATTCCGAGGGACGTTCCACCGACTTTCAACGCCATTGACGCAAAGTGGAAACCCTTCCTACATATCAACGTCTTCCGTCCTGAAAACGCGCCCGACCACTGCCCCACGTGTTTCTGCATTAGGGTGAGTTTCAACAAAAACGAACGTTCTGGCCTTTTTTACCTCTTCGTACAATTCAATGTAATAATTGGAGACTATCTTCTCTAGCTGTTACGCTTTACCGATACACAGTTGCAGGTCCCCAAGTCAAAATTATCAAACCCCGATTTAGCACGTTGTTACGTTTGCCCGTAACAAAGAGAAAACCTCTCAAATAACCGTACTAGATCCCTTGTTGACGCTAGCACCGAGCTTCCCACGCTAATACTACAACAAGACCACAGCTCGTGTGGAGAGCTTTAATCACGTCAACCACGTGTGAGTGAGTTGTCAAAAGGGAAACTAATTCAAGTCGAGATTGACCTTGATCTGACAAAAAGCGTAGTAAAACACAGGTTAGGGAATCAGTGTAAATAGTGCCGAAAACCGGCGATGAGAAATCTTGGGGTATCGTGTATCCCCGACACACGTCAACAACTTCCTCCACACCAGTAAGGCGACAAAACACGAATAAGTCTTTGTCTCCCTAAACTAGGAATAGACGGGACCACGTGTTGAAGTCTCCGGTGTGTTGTCCGATGACGCGATACTGATCCCCAGGAAGATTCAGGAGACCGAAGACCGGATGCACAACCGTTTACTAGGCGGCTCAAACAAGTTGTGCTGTTGACGTGTGTATTCCAAATTGTACATTAGTAATGGTGTTGAAGACTTATGCTGGTTGGATGAACTTATAAAAGTACAAATAGCTGAATGGTCGGATGAATGGGATGAGCTGTGGAGGGAGGGGGTACACGCGCGGCTCCTCATGACTGACAGGCACGCCGTGAAAAAGGGGCAGCGTTTTGGAGTATGGGTCTAATTGCAGGCATAGGCGGCTTTGAGTTCAATTCAGAGATGAATGAGCCAATTAAAGGAGGGCGGCTGATATGAATTCAAAAAATCGTGTGTACGAACACTAAAGGTGATGTAAAATAGAAAATTGTCGAAATGTTGTATAGTTCTAGGAATGCTTAATGCGACTGATTTTTTTCAAAAAACTTACATCATCTAAAGACCGGAAAAGTGGACTTGAGATTCGCCGAAAATAGGGCTTTGTAATTGGTTAAGTTTAGCAAGCCAATGAACTACATTACAACCCTTATCATCGTTGAAGACCATACAAACTAAAGATCAACGAAAGGCAGCACAACGAGATCTAAAAAAACTGTTTATTAATATGTTAGGCTTAATGTGTTAATACCTGTTTTCAGACTGATTAGAAATAAGTTAATTGCGTCAGCTGACGGTCCACAATGAAAGTAGAGATCAGTCCAAATGCCACTGGCCTCGACCGACTGGCGTAATTGGTGGACGTGGATGATTCTGCGCATCATTTCGTGGTGGATGAGGTGATGGCGACCCTCTGTGTATCCCGCACTAACACCAGGGCATCTTAATTAGTTATGGTTACGTAAATTGTCGGTAAAGATCAGGGGATGCTAGTTGCCTAGGCACATTTTGAGGCGGTTCACTGATAGGAATTAGGGAGTGGGTAACAGAAAAGGAATCAAGTGGCTCAACAGGGGATGCGGGAGTTGTAAAAACATGGCGGCCAGCCAAGTGTAAGTCGTGGTGACAAACGTAAATTAGCTGGGCTCAGCATATTGCTCCCACAGTTCCATCAAATGCAAATCATCATCTTGCGTGGCTGTCCGAGAATCCTTTCTACTTCTTTAAGCTTATATTAGGGCATCACTTTGCGCTGCCAGTCACAATGGAATCCTTAGAAGCCTTGAAATGTTCCACAATTTCGGCGCTTCCGCTTTCTACATCCCGTCAAATGATTACGGATGTCGACGAACGACAAGCGTTATCAAAAATGCAGATTTATGTCAACTTTGAATCACGTTATTAAAAAAAATTGGACTTCTTGGTTGGCTTCATGATTATTCTAATGCTTAACTTGGTTTACCCTCAGATTCCGGACCCCGCAATGTCTGTTCCTCACTGTCCGCATAGTCTTTCTAACGACACGTCCACGAACTTAACCCACCTGTTTTTCAACGCCTCTTGAACCCGAAGTAGTCGTGATTGCCTAACACGCTAGGTATTTAAGCGTTTCAGTTGTTTTGACATCATTTTATTTTGCAAAACTCAGGAACGGCAGGGCGACCGGTCCGTCCTCGAGTTGAAATCCAACGTTAAGAAGAGGATTGACTCAGAAAATGACCCAAATCGAATTGGCCTGCCAAAAGCCCAGCCACTAGACGGGATCAACACGAATGTCTTCGTTGGGACAGAGGACGGCGACATTGTCTACGTCGACTGGGTGCCGCAGAAGGACGTGAAGACAGCAAAGCGACAAACCACATTGCCCTCGTTTGTCGCCCAACATCACGATGGTCCGATCTCCTACATCGCTCGCTCCCCGTTCCTGCCGGAGGTGGTTCTGTGTGTTGGTGGGTTCTCCTGGTCACTCTGGAAAGAAGGCATCACCAGTGGCGCCCTTCTTTGCTCTGCACCATACGTCAAGGCAGTTACTGGTGAGGCATTTTGAGACGTTTGGTATTTGGGCTCAAGAAATCCACCTGGCATAACTGCAGAACTACCTCAACCATCTCAGAATAGGATAATTCTGTTAATATAGTGGAGTTGTAGAGGTGCTCTACATGTTGAGAAACCAACCGATTCATTTCAACCAAAATCTTGATTCACCGAGACAATGCAAGGCCTTGAATTTTGGGAGATTCGTTGGTATTCTACCACCCGATTGTGACTTATTTTCTTTCAGGGGGATTGTGGTCGCCTACAAGACCTTCTGTGTTCTACATAATACGGTGTGACGGGGTCCTGGAGTCCTGGGACCTGCTGGATAAGACCCACGAGCCTGCACTCATGCAGTCAGTGTCTGCGTCCTCACTTACCGCGTTGTCTAGTAAGGTGGAGGGTAAAAAGCACTACTTGGCCGTTGGTGACATGCACGGCACACTGAAGGTCCTTCTCGTAAGCCTGATTCTACTCATGCCTTTTTAATGTTCGTCATTCTTTGTGGAGATTACAGAACGCACTGACTAACGTCGCTGTCTGTCGTGAAAACTATCACTTTGAGCTTGTTCTTGATGATGTAATGGATGTTGTGCTGACGGATGCTGCTATTCCCCTCCAGGTACCCCACCGTCTCAAATTCTGCGGCGCAAACGAGCTCGAAGCTGTTACTAACTACATCGATCGAGAGGTTCAACGAAGGGCCTTCGTTGTGAGTCGATGGAGCAAGCGAGAGCACGAGCGTATCTCAACGGAAAATGAGAAGAAACGACTGGCAGGAATCGCAACTGCCGCCGAACTGAGTGAGGAGGAGAAGCTCCAGAAATTGCGGGTGCGTGGTTGTCAGCATCTATTGATTTAAGGCGTGAGTAATGCTTGTTTTAGTGAGTAGCGGTGTGAATTCAACCCCAAGGTCAAGTTCGTCATTTATAATGGCCTAAGTGCTGATCGTCGAGAGTTAGCTACGAGGGCTAGACACTTGTCTGAGTCGGCTAGGTGGTTGTGCCAGTATTGCTGATGAAATGCTCACCCATGCCTCATTTATGTGTTTTCGCGTGCCAAGGTCACAACTTCATTGGTTGAAATTACTGCAAAAGCGATGGAGTCGAAGCAACGCGCTTTTTTGATAGCAAGTGCCCAAAAACGTACAGCTTAGGAATGTTTTTCTGTTAAGGCAGCACAGACGATCCGTGCGCTTGTGAGTTCAGATCGAAATATTAGTAATTTAAACAAAAATACTTGTCATTTAATCTGAAGAACTCTAAGCGCATAGTGGGGTATACAGGTGCAAGCAGCTTACATTATTTCACTACGAACATTCGATGATCATTTATCCCTAACAAAATATTCATATTTCTAACGCATTTCCACCATTTAAATGAGATCGCAGTGTAACATGTTAGAAACTGGAAATCACGGATTATCAGGGCAGCAGTATCTTGTGAATCCAAAGAAATCATGTGTCGGGTTATGCGTTGGCAAGATTGTTGCTCCGGAATTTACGAATAGTGATTTACTGGGCACTTTTTGTGGGGAAGATGTTTTTGAGATTGTAAAGAAATTTGTACCGTCCATGACTTAAAAAGTTTGTCCTGAAGACTGTTCACCCGATGTCAACCAACATCGTTCAGATTGACCTACTGAAGTTGGTGACTATCACGTGAAGGTCATAATTAAAGTGGATAGCGGTGGTGAAAGAAGATTTATGATGTTTGATATTTGACTTGGAAATACCATCAGTCGAAAAAGGATGTTTCAGGCATGCTAATCCATCACAAACTACGTGGAAACCTGAGTTACTGTTATATTTAACCACCAGTACTTCCCTTAGTCCGAGGTCACTTAGCTTACAAAACCAACTTCTCATTCACGTTGTTATGTGGTGCCATTTCAGGTGGAGTACGAGGCCTACCTGTCGGATGAACGTCAATTTCTGCGGTCGCTTGGGCTCGTTGATGACATTGATGATTTGCCTCCAAAAGAGGATGAATCCAAACCAATCGAGACATAGTTTTGTTCATATTTCCTGCTGTTTAAATCCATTTGTATCGTTTATTATCTTCATATTCGCATGGGCTATTTATCGGAAAGGTATTACCCAGTTCAAATATTAAATGTCGAACTCAGTCATGCGCTAATCTCAACCAGCCAATCGCTTCTCAAATTGATTCTAAGTGGGGGATAACTCACGATGACACTGACTCAGTCTTCGCGATTAGATAAAGTGGTTAGCAATAATCAAGCTTTTTGCCTAAAAGAAATGTATCGAATTGTAAATAATAAAGATTAAACTCTCGTCCACATCCCTTTCCAAAGTAATCATTGTTTCCCATGAGTTGCACGGTCATATTTAAGCACGCATTTCTGCTTACATGACTTAAAAATGCATACGACATTATGTGAACGCAAGAAAATGTTGTGGATCGTGTTTATACACACTCTTTAATCCGGTTGCTTCATCCTCTGACACTGGGTTCCCCCCTTCCAGCGCGCATCCTCAACTCCTCCTTCCAAATACCACGAACATGCATCCTGGAGTACCCCCACACCTAGGTCTCGATGTTAGCGCATGTATGACCCACACATACGAGGTATAAATGCACACGCGCAAACCCCACACACGACACAACGACACCAACGTGGTTGACCAATGAAGTAAACGGTTTTGTCCACGTACTCTCCGGCTTTTTTCTTCATCGGCGGTATCAGGAAAGCTTAATCGAGCCAGAGTTAATTCAGTGCGTGGTTCAAGAGCACATGCTGGAGCCGACACCAAAAACATGACAACTCAAGACCTGAACTAGATTATTGCTTGTTTACATTGTAGCAATACAATAAACGCAAAATGGTACTTATAAATTTGGCAATATCGCACACTTTTATTAGATAAAAGCGCTTTTGTTTCCTTGAATGCTACCTAGTTTATCAGGCTTCGAATAGAATATATTCTACCAGAATCAAGCAATCAAATAAAGCCTTAGTTAATGATCACTTAAAAACTAATAACTTAGAGACCTATTTATAAGTTTGATAGTGAGTTCATCATGAGTCATTGTCAATATCTTAAGACATGACATGGATTCTTTCTTTCACACCTAAATTGCAGAGCTAATTGCAAAGAAAAAAGGGTCCACAACAACAATAAGTCTCCCACTGAAAAAAGCGTGTCCTTAGACTTTTGCAAAAGCGTTGAATTAGGCTCCCATCAAGCTTAAATTAGATGAAAATGACTCTGTCTAAAAAGTAGGAACAATTTTCAGGAAAAAGGTGTACCGTTATGCCTATTTCACTGGCGTGTGGTTTGGCACATGATGCTTAAATGAGGGATGGATATGTTGTCGGCTTCATTATTTAAAATAGGACTGTTCTTTCCCATTTATCTTGAACAGGAATTTAAATGTAGCATTGCAGCAAAGATTGTCAGGTATAAATTGTAAATAGCCTGAAGCCTTACCAACTTGTTTAAAGCCTCACAAAGGTTATTTCTAGATGGTGCCTGGACCTCTCGCATAAAAGAAAAAGGTAAATTATCAAAATATAGCAAAAAAAGTCTTTGTTCTATACAGACAAAACAAATGGTCATGGCTCCCTGAATTTCCGGGGAAAATCTTTTCTGTGGTTTAGTAGAATCACATCAACACTAACAAAAATTACAACAAAATTTGCTTAATAGTTCTAACTTTAGATATATTCATTTTGGTAAAATAGAGTTGTGCTAATAAAGGCAATATACAAGATTCCTGGTATGGGTTTACGCATCTAAAAAAGATTTTAAATTGAGTAAAATAATTTGCTTTCAACCTCTGCATTAGCATCATGCCTAGGATCACGCATATGTAAAACCTTTGTCAAGTGTTGCCTAAATATAGCACAGGGATACTTGTATAATATTAGCATAAAACCGTAGGCAAGGACACAGTCATCTCAATGGAAAAAATTGATATGTGTGACCTGAATGCTGGGCATGGAGAGGATCACTTTTAGTATAAAGCAAAATCAGTAACTCAATTATAATATTGTCCCAAAACCAAAAATTTTTTATATCTAGGGAGTTTATAAATAAGTTTAGAAGTAAACGGTACTTAAAGACCAAATTTTAACTAACATCATTTTGTTTATAAGAGCCGTGGAAAAAGTGTTCGGTTTAATCATTGAAAACCGGTCAGAACCGGTTCTGGTCCTGTGGTGCGCGGTTGTAAGCTCTGCCTTTGTGTTCCCTGCTCTTTAGTGTTTTCGAGCTTCGTTACCAAAACAAGCGTTTAGAAAAACGTTTATTTTTGTTACAAAAGCTTGCTGTGAAATATTAATGACATGAGGAACAGAGAATTAGAGTTTATTATGTCTGTTATGGGTGGTCAGAGGTATTCATCTTGTTTAAACGCTATTTGCCGTTAAATAGCGATATCTACACGAAAATAGACCCGATGTACCGTATAATAATTAAAATCCAAAGGTTTTAAATGCTTTGCGTTGGCCTGCTGAGACACGTTTCTGTTTTGACATTTGCGTCCATTGTAGGTTTGAGTCGATGTTTTGCAAGGCATTGCGCAACTCGAGATTCGCAACATTCATATTATTGACAAATAATGTGCCTTTTTTGCAACGGGCATGCTTCGAGTACCTTTTCATTCAATATTGTTCATTGGGAATTAATTCCAATCAATAATTTCATGCTGGATTCGAATTTGTGCGGATCCTAAGATCACTCGCGTTTGCATCACCACCCCTGTAATTGAGTCAGACTACTCTCATTTTTGCTCGATCTTAATGTGGCAGAGTTGATATTTTCTGGCAGAATCGTTCATTGTTTACCCAATGGTTTCACAACTCTGGAGTTAAATTTAAGGCCGTTCTGAAACTGCTACACATTTTGTTTTCTGATTTTAGTTTCTTGCAAATACAACGCAAATCATGTTAACAGAAGCTGCGGCGGCGCAGATACTAAACTTTTCACAACCACTAGACATCAAGCTCCTTGACCAGGTAGTCGAGGCGATGTACAAATCCAGTGGAAATGAGCAGAAGCTCGCGGAGAAGATTTTGAGCACATTGAAAGAGCACCCTGAAGCCTGGACGCGTGTGGATTCTATTCTTGAGTTCAGTTCCTCCCAACAGACCAAATATTTTGCGCTTCAAATTCTCGAGGCCCTCATAAAGACTCGATGGAAGGTGCTTGCTAGACCGCAGTGTGAGGGCATCAAGAAGTATATCGTCGGTCTCATAATCCAGACATCCTCAAATCCCGATCTAATGGAAAGCGAAAAAAGTTACCTCAGCAAACTGAACATGATCTTGGTTGAAGTAAGCAAATTTAGTGAGATGATTGCTTTTTTTAACTTATAGATACTGAAGTTTGAATGGCCTGCTAACTGGCCTTTTTTCATTCGGGATATTGTTGGTGCTAGCAAAACTAATGAATCCCTTTGTCAGAACAACATGGTCATTTTGCGGTTACTGAGTGAAGAGGTGTTCGACTTCTCGTTGGGACAAATGACTCAGACTAAAGCTAAGCACCTCAAGGACTCAATGTGCCAGGAATTCGGGATGATATTCCAGCTGTGCCAATTAGTGCTTGAGAATTCACAGAACGCCTCACTAGTTGTTGTCACGCTAGAAACCCTTCTTCGATTTATGCACTGGATCCCACTGGGGTACATCTTTGAGACAAATTTGATTCAAATCCTTGTTTGCCGATTCCTCAGCGTTCCGGCTTTCCGGAACGTCACGTTGAAATGCCTGGCGGAAATCGGTAAGACTCGAATCTGATAAAGTGAATCAGTTTTTTAGCTGGTGTTCCTGCTAACGAGTATGAAGACAAGGTTGTGGAACTGTTTAATCTGACAACATCCAAATTGAAGGAGGTTCGTTAGCGTTGATTTCATTTGTTTTACCGTCGCAATTTTGTGTAGATGCTGCCACTGTCTACGAGAATCCGCGAAGCCTATGACAAGGGTACAACGGACGAACAGAACTTTATACAAAATCTGGCCATATTTTATTGCACATTTTTAAGATCGCATAATGATCTTATTGAGATGGGGAAAATTACAGACCAATTAGTGGACTCTTATGAGTACTTGCTTCGAATATCTGAGGTTGACGATAAGGAAATATTCAAGATTTGCCTTGAGTATTGGAATTTTTGGGTCTGTGAATTATACACTCAAGCCTCGTTGGCCTGCCGTCCTCTCTATGCCTCCGTGCTGCCCCGTATGGAGTATGCACCAATCCTGTCAAAGGTACATTCGCATAGTTTGTGCAACTACATCGCGTCGTGTGATGGGCTTTCAAGTACGGTGTAAATGTGCTTGGTTTTGCAGCTCCGCACTATTCTGATCTCGCGAATGGCACGACCCGAGGAGGTGCTTGTCGTGGAGAACGATCACGGCGAAGTTGTTCGGGAGTTCATGAAGGACACTGACAGTCTCAACCTATACAAAACAATGCGTGAGACTTTGGTCTATCTTACTCATCTCGACCATGAAGTACGCAATGCATTATCGCTTCTCAATTTTACCTCCTGATTTTAACTGCAGTGTTGTTGTTTGACAAAGTAGTTAACATGCCATTTCGTGCACTAGAAATAGCAGCGGAACAAAAAGTATTTGATAAAACATGCTTCTGGAGGCAGGACCATGTTTAGACAATACGTCGTAGGCGGTTCATTGAAGTTCCTGTGGTCCTAGACGCCTTCTATTCAAAAACAGACAGCTGTCTCTTAAATGTTGTCATATTTGATTTAAGCACACCACTTTTTCTCCTGTCAATAGGACACCGAAAAAATAATGCTGGAGAAATTGAAGCGTCAAGTGAGCGGTGCAGAATGGTCCCGGGCGAACCTGAATTCGCTGTGCTGGGCCATCGGGAGCATCTCGGGCGCCATGCAGGAGGACAACGAACGCTCCTTCCTCGTAGTTGTGATTCGCGATCTCTTGGGACTGTGTGAGCACAAGCGTGGCAAGGACAATAAGGCCATCGTGGCAAGCAACATAATGTACGTCGTCGGCCAGTACCCCCGCTTTCTCCGGGCGCATTGGCGCTTCCTCAAGACAGTAATTACGAAATTGTTTGAGTTCATGCATGAGACCCACGAGGGAGTGCAGGACATGGCCTGTGACACATTTATCAAGGTCGCACAAAAATGCCGACGACAACTCCTAATTCCACAGGTGAGCCTATCAACGTGTTGCTGTTGTCGTAGCAGCAGTCCATTTGATCCAGTTCGTTTGCTCAAAAGCCTTCACTTTTCGGACAGCTGTTCCTAGTTCTATCGTCGAATACGGTTGTGTGTAATTACTTTAAATGTGTGAGGTGGAGGTGGATTACCATCACTGAAATCGAAGGATTATTGTACTGAATTCTTCTGCTTTCACGATGATTCGATGACTTCACTCTATTCGAAATTGAATCCGCCTCAAACTTGCAGCATCGTTGGTTTTCTTGTTTCAGTGTGGAGCATCATGTGGTTTTGTGGAGGACATCATCCGTGGTATTGATGCCATCATCTCGGATCTTCAGCCGCAACAGGTTCACACATTCTACGAGGCGGTCGCGATCATCATCAGCTCAGAAACGGATGCGGCCGCTCAGAACGAACTAATTGAGGGCCTGTTCCGCCTTCCTAACGCCATTTGGGACGACATCCTGCTTCGGGTTGCGGCCGACGTCAACATCCTTACGGACGTAGAGGTCGTGAAGCAGCTCTGCAACATCCTCAAGACCAATTTGGCGGCTTGCAAATCTCTGGGTCATTCTTATTTAACCCAGCTCTGTCGCATTTACCTGGACATGCTCAACGTGTACAGGCTTCTCTCCGACCAGATCAATGCTTCGATTGCAACGCATGGCGATCAGATAGTCAAACAACCCCTTGTTCGATCGATGCGAGCTGTAAAGAAGACCGTGCTCAACCTCCTGTCCTGTTGGATTCAGCGGTCTAACAACCCTATGCTGGTATGTCGAGCTCAGTTTTAATGGGAATCAGCAAGGCTATTTAGAATGCTGAAATGTCTAGCATAAGCGTGATATTGCCTGAGGTTTACTGCTTAGCAAGTTGGCTAGCGAATAAATAACGCAAGGAAACCGGTGCACTAATCATTATGTTTGCTTTGCTTTAGCACAACCATTTGAATCAAAGCCTGATATTCCACTTTTTTCTCACATTTCGTAGGTTGCCAACGACTTTTTGCCGCCTCTGCTGGACGCGGTCGCCACCGACTACCAGCAGGGTCCTCCGATCGCACGTGAACCCGAGGTACTCACAACCATGGCGACAATCGTAAATCGGCTGGGCGAAAACGTCCTTCGCTCTCTTCCCCGTATCCTTGACGCCGTCTTCCAGTGTACGCTGGAGATGATTAACAAGGACTTGGAGGAGTTTCCTGAGCATCGTACCAACTTCTTCACACTCCTGCAGGCCGTCAACGCCCACTGTTTCTCTGCTCTGCTTACCCTGACTACGGACAAATTCAAACTCATTCTCGACAGCGTGATCTGGGCCATTAAGCACACCATGCGACAGGTATCTTGATGTGCTTCATTAGACAAAGTGCATGTAGTCTAGATCACCAACTTATCGAAACATGCATTCGCCGCCTAGGTGCCTCAGGCAAAACGCTTTCTAATCTATCAACTCACTTTTTTTTTGTTTTCAGGTGTCCGAAACCGGACTCAATATCCTACATACAATGCTCATCAATATGGCCAACGCGACATCGGATAATCAGCAGCTGTTCTTCCACAACTTCTACGTGGAAATCATGCAGCACATGTTTGCCGTTGTCACCGATAGATCCCAAACAGGCAGTGAGTTTGTAGCTCCGTGTTTTTCTTTTCGAAAACGCGCTTGGTGGGCTTGAAACCATTGGTGTTTTTCTGTTCAATTTAGATCTCACCCTGCAGGCGTCGTTGCTGGCCTACATGTTCAAGATGGTTGAGAACGGGGTAATAACCGTGGCGCTCGGAGGCGACAACCCCCACCTCACTGTCCCCGCTGAAACAAATGTGCAATACGTCCATCAGCGGTTGCTTGAACTCCTCAAGCAGGCCTTCCCACACCTGCAAGAGCCCCAGCTGGTTGTCTTCATCAAGGGTCTGTTCGCCCTCGACACCGACGTAACGGCCTTTCGCGAGCACCTGCGTGACTTCTTGGTGCAGATACGCGAGATCTCGGGAGAGGATCTGTCCGACCTCTACTTGGAGGAGCGAGAAGCCGAGATAGCGGCTGCGCAGGCGGAAAAGCTGAGACGACAGGCCGAAGTCCCGGGTCTGCTGGGCCCCGGGCTAGACACTTCAACGGCGGTGGTCGGCGGCGGCGGCATGGAAATGACCGACTAAAGCAACGCCCCTTGACTATGTTGTCTTTTGTATTGAGCGAGTTTTGTGTGTGCGTGTGTTAAAATGGTCATTACCCCGAAGATCCAACGTTGTATCTGCTTACACACTCACACATGTACCTTTGCGCGTCACCAGTGCGCGCTCTGTATTCAGTAAAGTACTTTTTTCACTACCTACTGTCTTACAGCGTTCATGGTTTGGACCGTGTACAGTATTTACCGTATCCATCATCGCTAGTTCATTGTGGGTTACACAGTAAGGATCTGTGGATGCCTAGTCGCCTGGAAGTGTCTCTTCATGTAGAAATCGAGTTCTACCATTTAGGACCACGAAAAGACATTGTCCGCTTTATGCGAGTGCGTGATGTTAAATACTCTACGAACAGCACAGTCTGGATTGAATGTCTTGTTCTACTCTGTAACTTTAAGTAGTAAACGTTTACTCAATATTTTTAAAGTTGATGGGTCAACAGCTAACTGTTATGCCGAAACAAAACAATCTCCACTTAAGGCTTTCATTTATTGCGTTATTTTTATCCACCAGCATCATTTTAGCATTGAACTGTCAGCTAACGACTTAAATGGAGATGTCCTGCTTATTTCGTTGGCTGTGCTTCCCGCAGGGAAGAGCACTGCCCTCAGTGCGAGTGAGGGATTGGAGGTGTGGGGACAACTTCGACAGTATGGTGAACTGGGATGCCCGAAGGAGGTGTCGGGTCTTCTGTATCGAGAGTAGGGCGGGTCACTTCTAGCCCGTGCTCGAGACGGTGGGAATAAACGGCAGGAGGGAAGGAGAATGTGCTGTAGGTGTCCCAGAATAAGCATGTTAATGGGTATTAACTTGACAACTATGATGGGATACATGAGCGGACACTGGCGATGCAATGAAAACAAGGTCGGTGGGGCGTTGAATGCGACGACCGAGCTCATATAAATGACCTGCATGAATAACTATAAGGCCTTCTGTGAGCTTGTTTTAGCTCCGTTGGCTACTGTACTGGTTCGCTGCTAGTTATTAGGTGGCGGTGGAAATGGTCTAATGATAGTCTGTTGATAGAATAGGCAAACTGTTTCAGTCGATTGCGACTGTCCTGTGAGTTGTTTTTAAGGTTAAATATCGGTGTAAACTGTTTGGAACGGAGCGAGTTGACTGCTTTAGGAATTGAGAAGAAAATTCTTTATCTGCACAGGTGCCTAACGCTATCGATTGCATGAAGGTCCTCGTCACAATGTGGGTGAATTTTGAAATTCACAAGATGTCCACAACGCATTTTTGTCTGAAAATAGTGAATATCTTATCCATTGCGCACGAACTTGGCACATTGCTGTGGAGTACCAATCCCCGTTAATTCCCGATACGGATAAGATAATGGTTTTGAGGTCTGCTTATCATTGCTATAGATACAGCTTGTTGTGAATCAGGTTGAATCACACCCGTTAATCCGATCACTCCAGCCTCCGACACAGGGTCCCTCTTTTCGCAGCATGTCGCCAGCCTTGCGGATCCTCAACTCCCTCCTTATAAGCAGGAACATTTATCCTGGATTATCTTTACACCTAGGCCTCGATGTTAGCGCATGTATGTCTCACACATCTGAGGTATAAATACGCACGCACAAACCCCACACATGAGCTCTGAAGTAAACAATTTTTTGTGCTCTGGGCGGTCTTTTTTTTCATCGTGGGTATCAGGGAAGCGTAATCAGGCCAGATGAAACGCAGTGGCCCCGGCGTGGTCCAAGACCATGTCCTAAGGCCCACAAAATACTAATGAAAAAATTAAGGTCTCAGGTAAGAAGCCCAAACTCTCGGGCTCATTTTAATGATGCCAGTTTCACTAAATGCGCTGGACGACCATTCATCAACACATCGAGGTCGGTGGCTTGACGAGAGCTCAAAGTTGTACCGAAAAAAAACATTTCTGCATACAAACCATCAATGTCTTCCGTAGGAGCTAATCAGAACGCAGCCGCATAAATGATAACGCTACCGTCTTACAGAATGGGTCTCCGTGAGTTGCTAACTCGGCTTCCAGTTGTCGGCGAAGACGTTGTACCATGCTATTGTAGAATGATAGGTGGTGGGTTAGATGCAAAGTCTATAAACTGTTTCAAAAATTGGAATTTATTTGGCTTGAACTGTTTTCCTTGATCTGTGGTGATGGTGGAGGCGTTGCCAAACTCGAAAATCCAGCTTTAACTACTGGTTTAATGGAGATATCTTTTTTTCTTAGGACTTTTAGATATCAGGTGACACCTTGGACGTATGTTATCAGGTAAAAAAACTCCAAGAAGGTAGGGGTTGAATGATATTGACATGCACGTGGACGGACAGTGTGCAAGGACCAAATATCCATGTTGATATGAAGGCAGGTTACATAATGTTATTTGTACCGTTGATTATCACGATTCATTGCAGAGGGTATGAAATGGTTTGAGGCCAGCATACTTCCCATAATTTGACCTTAATTACTGAATGGCGCATCAGAAACGACTAAATCTGTTAGTTTGTAAGGGACATAATCAGGCGGAAAACCGTATCATTTATAAAGCTCTTTATCAAATGTTGATCCACCCTGGTGAAGTTAGCGCTTCGAGATTCAAAAAGTCGACTGCTATTCAGTATCGCTTCGTCTCATTATTGGGCACTTTTAGTCTGCAGTACTACGAAATTCCAAGGCCCCTTCTTCACTAATTCACAAAAGGCCGTTTCCATCACAAACGACGATTTTGTTTGATAGGACAGTTGCCATGACTTGACAAATCAGGCATTTAGTGTGAGGTGGCCCATGTTTAGCAAATTAACTGCCACTTTGTTCAACAAGTATGCAAGTTTTGAGTCAAGCTCCGTTTATGCGATGTGACACGGAATGTGGCTGTGATTAAGGCACTAGTAAGGTGAACTAGTGTGATTTTTCAGTTGTGGACCACAGCCCCAACTGCTGGAATTGTCAATACACACGGATGTCATGTAATGCATTCTTGCAATCACGTGACATGTTGCCTGTGATTGCAGTCTTGCTTACGCCTGTCTGATATTAATTAACAGCAATATTCAAATATCACACCAACTCAATTATCTAAGATCATCAATATACGATTGCATAATGAGGCACTCAGGTGGGGAGAAATGATAGATGTTCCAGCACAACCTCATTGACCATGAGTTCTCGCTTCGATGAATGTCGAAAGGGCTTTGAATGGAACAGCATGGCAGGTGAGTCGTCAATTGTTCCGAAGTGGGTTTCGTTAAAACCAGAAAATTCTCAGTGGAATTGAAAAATGAATGATTGAAATAATAACCGCAGGTATAAGTATGCCTACTAGGACACGCAGTGTCTGCTTAGTAGCTTAGGCGACCTCCAGTTATGGATTGAGTTAGACAACTTCTTAACTGAATACAATTTGCGAGTGTGTTAGTATGTAATGGGATCACTTAGGGCGCTGAAGTCGCCACAAAGTCGCACGGGCAAAAGTTCTAATTATGCCACGACCGCCCATTTACTTAAAATCTGCCTCTATTTTCCTGAGTTCATTAAAGCACGTCGTCTTACCATGAAGATGTTAGCTGAACTGAAGTCACCAAACGGTTGGTAACCTCGTGGCTAGATTTGTAAGACATCTTAGCTAACTTTTCGATTTCGGAGAACGCGTTCAAAAGTTGTTTGTATCTTTCAAAACCGGACAAATAAAAACAAAGTCCTTGTGAATGTATTAAAGCAAGAATTTATGATATAGATACAATAGTTGCTGAGTCAATGAGCTTATGTTGCTCGACATCAACTTGGAAACGGAAGTGGCGCCAGCCAGGATGTCCACCATTTATGCCTGCCTGAGTGCGACATCATTTGATCTGGCCAATACTATGAACCTATCAATTAACCACATGCAATCAGTTGCATCGAGTAATGGATTTGAATATACGGACATTTTCAATGCGGATAAAATATCAGTCACAATTAACGCTTTGTCAGTTGCAAGACCACGTACTTGCATCGAGGTCACAATCTACTTTTAAATTAGTCAAATACTGTTTCCTAATGCATTGTTTACAGCCATTATTTCACGGTCACTTTTGATTGGCTTGATTGTGGGTTAATATCCATGCTTCCGAGGATGCCAAAATTTGTTTACTTGAATTAAAATCAGTAGGACTTTTAAATCACGTCGGATTTTGCCTCGCCATTCCATTACGCACTCGCTTATGACATTCCACACAACGTTCACTAGAAATGCTTCAGTGCCTTTGCTTTGTGGTGCACTTCTGCAGACCTAGTTTCTTACCCCCAGACACCCACGTCTAGCCAGAAGATTCCTACGCGGACACAAGCAGTTGAAGTGACATTGTACTTCTCGGATATCGTCAAGTGTCGCACCACTGCCAAGCTGATCCCACCTTCAGCTCACTGCCTTCCTCAGCAGTCCCTAAACTGACATGGCAGTTATATTGTATTTGACCTTATTGCTGCTTATTTGACAATTATGTTACTACCTGAGCAAACGTAACAGCATATGATGATGTCGGGGGCCCTAGCATGTAGTCTTGAACCGCGGTGGAGCAACTGCATTAACTCTGGCCCCATTGCGCTTCCTTGATACCAGCGATGAACACCAAGACTGTCGAGGGCATAGAAACAATCGTTAGCATGGTCATATCCTTTATGTCCTAAGCTCTTAACTACTCATGCGCACACATGCACCTGAATATACCTTGGAGCGCCAAAAGTATGCGCGCTCTGCGCACTTTCATCTTCTCACATTTCCGGCATCTCTCATGTCGAAATAATACCGCATACCTTGCACATCCTTACTGGTTTTAAATGCCTTCAAATTACGAGCTGATTTCGCAAGGATTTCAAAAGTCGCAGCCATGCCTCTGGGCCACAAGGAGTGAAGCCAACTAGAGTAAACGACACGTAGTCCTGACTGGGTTTTAAGTAACACCACCCATTTGACTAGCATGAGATTCAGTTGACAGATTTGTGCTTTGGAATAATACTCAAAGTGAATTTGTGGATTCCGCTTCCAGGAAGGGATTTTGTGCTTTAAATTAGACTCAGTTGATAAGTATCACAAGGGTTTTGCAAGTCGTCATTATTTCTCTGCGATAAAGGCCAAGGAATGATTGACATTTATACGCCCTGTTTGAACAAAATGCCGTGGTAAAATCAAGCATTTAGTCCTGCCAAAGGCAGGAAACTAGTTGCGCCAAATCTTGTCAACACTTATTGTTTTGCTTTAGCCTGATTAATTGATCACACCATTCATGTACCACGCAAACGCTTGCATTCAGGAGCACAAACGTACTCTTCCACTTTGCAAAAAGTTTGCGATGTTAATTTTGTGTCGGAATAATCTACGAAAAGCATAGTTTAGATGGAATATCTAGAACCATCGTGCTCTTTTCGAATTCTAATTGTCTACTAAAGCACAAGGTCATTGAAAGGCGGTCATCTTCATCAAATTAATCAAAAATTTGCGAAGACATGCAAATGTCAAAGATTTGACATCTGGACAACTGAGTCATAGGTGAGAAAATGCTGATTTGAAGAGCAAGGGTTAGAGCGGGTCGACAAGTTTTATTGGCTTGATTAATAATTTACAAAGAGTGCAAGAAGAACGCAGATGGCGGAGACACAACCAGGTACTAGATTGGTTAAACAGCTTATTGATGTCTTGTTGCGTCAGAAGAATTAAAAGATCCCGTTGTACATACGGAGACAGTTATGACTTATTCTCCGTTTTAATTGCGATTCAAAGAAACTGCTAATCGCAGTTTGTCTAATGAATATAAAGGGTTTTGTCATTTCAACAACCGTTCCTCACCTGGTGTTCTACGATCAGTGATGAGAAGCATTTTCTTAGTACCTCGACCCCTAACAAGCCACGAAGCTGATTTACCGGAACATGGACACTGCTAACGTCCCTGCTAAGGGTCCAGACACCGTGGACAAAGCCAAAGTTTCTGTAAGTGCACATCGCATATTGTATCCTTTTGACGGAATTTAACATGCTAAAATCCAGACACATAGAATCACACGCGTCATCTGCTGCTGTCCACACGAAGACTGCAGCGTCAAAAATCAAACCTGAGCATACTGAATTTGCAACTCTCCTATGGTTGCATCCACATGCTCTCTTGTTCCTCGATGAACAAACTATTATCCAAATTTTAAGGTCTTGACATTGGGTAGGTCCAAGTTGATTCACCAGAAAACCAGCTTGTGTTGTTTACCTATTTTGATTGCAGGTGGAACGTAATATTAGGCTTCAACGTCCTTTGTCTGCACGATTACGTCATCGATTATTCCAAGGTTTACGTTAGACGCACACAGCCACAGTAGTCTTTCAAAGATCAACACTGAGGCCATTAGCACTTCCACAGGCCCCACCTCAGTCGTCGACACTCTGCCTGACAGCATTCCAGTGAAGAGGTGCAATCGACGAAAGCAGCTGTTAGAACAGCTTGCTGATGTTCACAACTGAGCACGTTAGACCCTTTTAGCACCTACGGGCAAATCGTGCTTAGTCCAAGCACAACAAATGGCGCTGCCAAGAGCAAAGCTAGTACCAGATTTTTCCATGATCACGTCGACCTGTATGACTCGGAGGCAAGTCATTTGTGGAGAGATTGATTGATGGGTTTTAAACCAACCATGAGATTACCTGGACAGTATCACTTCGCGTAGCACCAAAGGTCATATAGGGAACATCGCAACCACGTATAGCCTCTACTAAAGACAATGGATAAGCCTATATTAACTTTAACTCGTACAAATTACAGTGATTCCTACATCCCGAAGACGCTGTCCTCAATTTCTCTCGTTTGTACCAAATATAATGCCATTCGTCACCTGCTTCAATCGACGTGCTATTTAAATGTAGCACTTCGTTTCCTAAAGCTTAAACCAGAAATGGTGATGGTTATAACATAAACGTGATTGGTTGAACGTGATCGGTTGCTACCGCAATTGCGCCATTTTGGTCGAGAAGTAATGCAGTGTGAATGGAATAGAACAAGGGTGCAAAAATCAAACTAAATTCATCGTATAAGCAAAGAGTTATTACACTGCGGAATTCAACGGAATAGAAGCTCAAAACGGTCTTCAGTACAGTTTACATCGACAAAACTAAGGCTCGTTCGACGATCTGCTCATAACGAGTTGCAGTCGAGGAGTTGATCAGATTAGAGTGAAGCCTGCTTGAGTTCAATAAGTCACAGTCAACAGATAAAAGCCGTCTTCAAGGCTAACGATCCAGCTACTCGCAAGCATTCAGAGTAGCCACGTGGATGTTGATGAGTTGATTTGCCACATCTACACAAGCAACGATGTTTGCGTCGTTCGCGTTTCGTAGTTGCACTTAGTCTTTCTGAGTGGCAGTATCCATCTCTGAGCTGATGATGATTGCGACTGCCTCGTAAGTTGCGTGAATTTGTTGCCGCTGGAGATCCGAGATTATGGGAAACCAACATTGCCGAAAGTTAGAAGTAAGATTCATACGTAAGTAATCTTTGGCTTTCAAACATTGCAAATTAATGTGCGAGCCACGTCGTATCTCTACAGTAACCAAAGAAAGCCTATTCGTTCAGTTGAATAACCCTGAGTAATATAGGAACAGATTGGATGGAAAGGCTCTTCACATAGATTCATTGCGAGTGGCATAGCAGCATGAGTCAAAAAATATATTGCACACGATCATCTAGTTCGCAATACTGAGGCAGATAAGGGCGGAAATTCCCCACCTTTCTTTCGATATTAGAGCTGTTAGATTTGTAAGCCATTTACCCAAGCCTCGTTAATTTCCTGTGCTTTCAATGCGTCAAAGCATTCGCGGTTGAAGTAGTAACAGATCCAATCTAATATGCATCTGCATTATTTCTGTAGGCATTTAGCATTGTAATGGAATCGCCAGTAAGGTGAATTTGTACTTGACCTTGCAGCTTCTCACCATGAACGACCAGGAAGAAATTATTCAAGAATTCATGAAGAACACTGACAACATGAACTTGTGAACAACAATGAGGAGGGCTGCTATTGTCCTCACTACTCACCACAACCATGCAGTAAGCTACGGACATTCGTTCCGCCTTTTAACTTATCTGGTAATTTCAACTGCGCTGTTGTTTTGGCTCATGAAAAAGCAGTCAAATATCCGTCTTACTCACTGGTAGAGAATACCAATGTGCGATTTTGGCATAATATATTTTATATAATGCATTCGGCTTAATACTGTTTCACACGCCTAGTAGACCAACTCAGGCAATTGATTAGACCGACTACTAGAATAAGTTGCTCTATCCTTTTCTGATTGAATCGATTTGCACTCACAGCCTATCAGTTGATTGCTAATTGATGCGATTTTGGCTTTAACCACACCACCTTACTGTTCGTCAATAGGACAGGCTGTAATGTCTGGGCTGAATTAACGCAATTGTAAAGGCAACCAAATTTTTATTTAAGCCATAGTGCAATTTGAAACCTAGCGTTTAGCAAGATGGTAACATGAGACATACTTAAGGAGATCTTGCATGACATCCAACCTCACCGTGAGGTCTTGATTATTCGTGAAGAAACAGCTTGAAGCACTCTGATAACAGATGGTCGTTCAACTGTTTTCCACGTATTGTAGATTGCCAACGACGTTTTTTGTGGCGCCTTTGCTGCAAGCGATCGCCACAGACTACCAGCACGGTTCTTCCATATCGCGGGAAGCCAAAGTGCTCACTACATTGGGTGCAGTTGTCAATCCGCTATGCGACTGCATCCTTCACGGCGTCCTCCATTGAACACTGAAGGTGATCACAAGGGCCATGAAGTGTTTTCTGAACATTACAAAATTTATTCATTCCTCTGCAAACCGTCAGAGCCCCCCTGTTCCTCTGCTCAGCTCAATTTGCAAACAAGGTCCTGGATGGGTTCACTGAATATCGCAAGAATTTTCTTATCCTACTACTAGCAATCAGCGCCAACTGCCAGTTCACCACACCATCGAAGGTGTTTCCATTCTTCCACTCCATCACTCGCACTGAAAGCAGTGCTATTCCCTACAGGACATACAGTAAGCAGGACATCTGCACTGTAGTCGGTATCTGCAATTTAGGTTAACATAATGGTGTAAAATGGAAATAAGGCATTAGGTTAGAATTCATGGTCCGAAAACTGATCAACGCCCTGCAGGTATTAGGGATGCTTTTTGCACACAAATTGTGAGCTACAAGCAGCATTTCATTTTCCACCTTAAAGTAACTTACACAATGCTCACAATATACACAGTTCACCTTACGCAGTGGACGGCATTCTATCTGATACTGTTCGTTCTTTCCAGCAGTACAACGATCAGACTAAAGAACACGTTTGCCAGTGCAAGCAGCAATAAGCTCCTTCCCAAGATCGATACCGAGGAAAGTCGTCTGCAACACGGGCATGTTTGGAAGCTGGTCAATGTCGAGGAAAGCTGGCTTCGAGTGGTCCATAGAAGCGGTTCGCTCTTGCCTATTTCGTGTTCGGAGATAACGACCTGAAGAGTCCATCATATATGGGTAGAAGCGCCTGACAAATGGTATCGCGTCTCGTGAATGCGCAAATGCAAGAGGACAATCCTTTCAAGGGGAATGAAACTGGCAACTGTGAATAGCCTTTGAAATTTGAGGTAATGGCCACACTGTCATACACACAAAATTCCCTGAATGTTGAAATCAGCGCCGTCGACGAGTGGTGCATTAATCAAACAATTTCATTATATCACAGAACACTGTTGTGAAGATTTGTGCGCTGGGCTCTGCTTTCTTGTTACAGAATGAAGAAATTATTGCCACATTGAGGAAACTCTTCCAGGTCCTTGTTGATCATCTCCAGCGTGCAGTGGAAGACGGCATCAAGGATGCGAAGAAGAAAGCGAAGGACAATTTTGCTTGCCTGCTTGTCTTACAATCCGAATGATAGCAGTACCTCGAAAATTTACCCAATATTTACCCTTGAAGATGGCGTAGTGTGCTTGGGTGCCAAGGCCAAGGTCGCTGTTTCCCTTTCAACTACTTTGATCATGTTGGTCAACATTGATGCCTGTGGGCTTAGGTCCTAATGGCGAATAAGCCGCAATGATATCAAGCCTGGCCCATCGAAGGCGCGTTTCGGTGAAAAAAGGAAAGGACAGAAACTCACTGTGTGTTTGCGATCTGTCCGCTACAAATGCAAACATGTGCGGACGTGCAGCACACCAGTTCCAGTGAGAACGGTTTGTTTGTGTTCGTCGCCTCCTATTGCCAAGGCCACCATTTCACTCTCAACCACTCTGATCATGTTGGTCAACACTGATGCCTGTGGGCTGAGGTCTAGATGGCAAAAAAGCTACAATGATATTGCGCCTAACCTATCAAATGCATGTTGTGTGTTTGCGATCTGTCCGCAACAAATACGAACATGTGCTGCATGTAACGAAGGTTGTTGCTCGCCATCCGAAGCCACATTATCCAATTTGACAAGCAAGGCGTGTAGGACGACAAGTCCAACTGCGGACACCTACAAATACAGCAATAAACGTTTGTTGCAGGCTATGAGGGAGTTTTTTTGAAATGATGGTTGTGCTGTTACGATTAGGTTAAACACGTAAAACCTTCACAACTCAAGGTGATGCACACACAGTTTGTACAATATAATTGCAACCTTCGCAACTGAATGCTGAACCTTGCGCTGACTCAAATGTTAACCTAATATATACCCCTGAAGATGGCATCAAGACGAATTCTGGTTTCATATCTATGGCGTTGTGTGCTTAATTGTACAAAGCACACCATTCAGGATGAGCTCTGATAGGTCTGTCGTAAAAGCGAGCAGAGGAGTGAAACAGTTGGCGCTAACAAACATGGTCTTGTTGGTCGGAACCTGACATACCTGCTCGATCTAACAGGACAGGAGGTTGAGCACGGTCTTCTTTACAGCTCGCATCGATCGAACAAGGGGTTGTTTGACTATCTGATCGCCA
>UXSR01000270.1:0-49187 GCA_900604375.1 Mesocestoides corti
AGCTCTGGTCTTGTTCTGGTATTAGCCTGGGAAGGTCGGTTCTAGCTTCAGCAAGGGATCTGGTACCGTTATTTGAGTGGCCTTCTCTTTGTTACGGGCAAACGTTACACAACCTCCTCCCCCCGCATCCAATTACACTTTGCTAAATCAAGTCTGGAAATGGCACTGCAAGTGTAGGTTGGAAGATTCGTGGCCATACTGTGGGGCTGAGCGTTGCTTCAGCTGAAAAGTCCACGATTCAATCAAGTTCCAAATCAGGAGGCATCTGGAGACAGCTGAGATTGTCTATAGGGATGCCTTTTGTCTGATAGTGTCTGAAGTTAACTTGATACCTTTCACAGATCTGCCACGCGACAGGCAGTGTTTTGCTCAATTTGAAAACGCCGAAGTGTCTTGCTGCACACCCCTTCCTGTTTTTAAACAAAAATGCGATCTTCAACCAAGCACAAGAAAAGAATTAAAGTCCACTAATGGGTCACAGGACATTGTTTCCCTATCATCTGCGCAACATTAAACTTGTTGTAAGAGGGGATGTCATTTGCATGCGCCAGGATAAGTACGAATGACTGGCATTTAAACAATTGAATAATAATCAATGCGTGAGATTTGCTCAGAAATCAGATAATCGATTAAACTCACTTTTGCCCACATCAGATAAGGATCACGTGGTCGCTTTTAGAGCCAACAGACGTTTTGTGGGAAGTACATATCCACTTTTTTTCCTTTTTTTGTTTCTTTTTGAAAACTGAAATTCTAATTTCGAGCCAGATCTTGACTACACGAAGCCACGAGTTTGTTTCAGTTAATGATGTAATTCACATGGATCATCCAAGCAAGTGTACAACTTACGATCGCAAATTTTTGTCTCTGAAAACAGTATTTAGTAAATCAAGGAAGTCTTTAAAGGGCGTGTGTGAGCAGTCTTAAAAGCCAAATGAGTCGCCTTCCGGTTGCCTAGTGCTTCCTGTGGGACGCCCACAATCAGCGGTTGTTTTGAATGTTGAAAGAGCTTGTTTTCAGTTCCGAGGATTTTCATGAGGTCCTTTTGGCCAGTCAATTTTCGGTGATACATTTAAGGTTTGTTACTTTAAACCACGCTGTCAGTTTGTGAATTCCACGCAATGAGCCCGAAATGCAGTAGATATTTCAGCTTCCCACTGTGCCCACATGACCCACAAATTTTCACCCAAATTATTTATTAGTCGTAAAATTATTAGTCATTCGTGTTAGTCACGGGCAATCGTAATCAGGAAAGTCCCTAATTTTGTACTTACTGTCCTTAGTGACATGGAAAGAAGGAGCTCGAATCGTAATCCGAGGACGATCATCAACCTGCAAATACAGCGTGTCCAATTTTAAAAATGGATTGGAGATATTTCATTAAACTCTTGTGGATCGGATAGCTTGGTTGTGCGTACCTTACATGTTAGTTTGGCAGGATCATTCAAAAAAAGAACTAAGTAGGACTTAAGAATGTACTTTCCGGGGCTTGAAGTGGTTGTTGGTTGAGTTCATCAGACTCCGAGGTGTTACAGAGCAATTTGATTAATCTGTAAACAATTTTTATCGATTTATAACATTTGTCAGCTGTTCTGTGAGTAAACCGTCGTGTTCTACACGCAGTCTAACGTGGGTATCGTGTCGGTTATGCATCGAGATTTCACTTCAACAAAGTCAATTATTGTCCGTTGGCGTGGTGACGATGGATTAATTTAGCTGATTTGACGTTAATGATATCCACAATTTGCCGGAGTTCGAACCTGCGACGCAACGTTGCGCAGGTCGTTTTACTGTGCATCTCCGCGGCTTTTCACGCACCACGAATTCTCACCGACTCAAAATATCTGCGTCCGAATTCGTGGCGATTCCTCATGAATGTGGAATCCAACGTCGACTGGGCCTCTTCAGTAAACTAATTGGCCTCAATTACAAGCCACCTTAACTGAATGGCCTTCTTGGACTCATATTCTCGCATTCACAACGCGGCATGCATTGATTTGAGAATCATGAGAAGCTTCAACAATCACCTCTTTTGTCGTGGGTTCGCCTGAAGTCCTAAGAACGCCCCGCTCCATGCGAAACTGATTTCGTTAGTGATTTTAAACGTCTTTGAGGCTTTTGGGAGCCCCGACATGTGGACTTGAACCATCGCGGGCCCAGACACTCTACACCGACACCCGCGAGACATCTCAGTCTAGACCTGTTGTGTGAGTGCGTACTGCGTGCCCAATGTAGTTATTAATCAATAGTGTGGGTGAACTAGTTCAAGAGAATACCACTCAAATAACGGTACCAGATCCCTTGCTGACGCTAGCACCAGCCTTCCCACTCTAATGCAAGAACAAGACCAGAGCTCGTGTAGAGAGCTTTAATCGCGTCAGCCACGTGCAGAGAGGGTTGTCGATAGTGAAACTAATTCAAGTCAGGCTTGACCTTGACTTGATAAAAAGCGTAACAAAACAAATGTTAATGAAATAGTGTAAATTGTGCCCGAATTCAACGACTAGCAATCTTGGGGAATCGTGGATCCCCAGCACAAATGCAGCAACCACATTATGGAAAGTAAATCGATACGATTGACAACGTGTTGAGGTGATGCACACACGAGGCCTAGGCGCTGTTTCTTAACCTCCGTCTGTTGGCTTGCCAAAACGCACACTCTGTTACCGCTCAAACAACCTTGGAGCCACACAGCTTAGTGGAAATCTTATCAGCGAGCGAGCGAGCGAGCGAGTTGGTTGCCCCCGAAGAGGAGTTCAACCCTTACCTCCGTGCCACCTACCCGGGCACTTTGTTTATGTGCCTACACAGGAGTAAACAACTTAAAAATAAACGCCTTCTTTTTCGTATAATTCCCTTCAACAAAATTCGCTGTTTAAATGGCTTAGTTTTCCTGTGACGAGCCTGGGGCGAAATTCGTAAAACCAGGTATAAACCAGCCATCGTGATTGGGGGGATTTCATGTTTTTGAGTCATAAACACCCCCAATTTACAATCTAACTTGCATATTCAACGAAGGCGTTGAATAAATAATTAATTAGGCTGCTTCGAAAGAGGTTGTAGACCGGTTTATTCTCGTGTTTGAAGTTGAGTTTGATTGTACCAATAATTGTGATGATACGTAGAATTATTTGGCGCTCCAGAGCAGAACACGAATCCATGAATAAGTTAAACCTCAATTCCACTGAATTAAATGCCTTTTTTTGGAAAATTGTGAGATACAGTTTAACTTATGGGGGACCAATTGGCTGTAAATTTGCACTTGTTGATTCGTGTTTCTGGGAAGGATGTTTGCATAGGATCCGAGCCGTCTGGAAACTGTTTTAAATAGCTTAACTGCTTCGCCCTGTGTTTACTTAAATAATGCATTTTAAATCAAGCTGTGGCGGCCAGCTAGCGAACACTGTAGGCAAGCTTGAGGGCGCACTGATTCGATCGATTGAGCGCACTTCAAGGTCCGATCGATGGTCAAGCGTTTCTATAGCAGCAGACGCCTTGGCACGCTATCCACCCTGACGGAACCCTTCAACTTTCTGCACAACGCCAAATTTCCGGATGCTGTCGGACTCTGGACGATGCTCTTGAACTCCCATCACCTCACGGCGGCTACGTATCGTTCTGCGACAACCCTTCCATTTTTATTAGCAAAAACTTTATCCTTTCTTCAACCTGGCCTCATCCATCAAGCCTCTCTTTTAATCGACATGGCCACATCTCTCGACTTTCTTCGGCCTCAACTCATCCGGCTCATCCGGCAGATATTTTCGGCCGATTCTGTCCCCTGGTTGTCGACTGTCAACCAGATCGAAAGACGTCAATGGTCTTACGATTCGGCATTATGCACGACTTCTTCAGCGACCAACCTTTCAGATGTCCAATTGGTGGAAAAGGTTGTATCTGCAACAAACGACGATGCCAAGTGTTTTAGCTACCTTCAGCGTACGACAATCCGCCTAATTTCGATTGCAGAAACCTACGGCCTACCTCTCAAAATCCGCATTAGAAGATAAGGTTAGCTGAATTATTTTGCTAAGAGAGAGGGAGAATTTTCAGTCCGGCCCACATTGACTGCCACATCCCAATCACGCGAAACCTACGGCCTACCTTTCAAAAACCCCAGCGGATAAAAAGGTTCGCCAAATCCTCTCAAGTTTATTCATACCTCTCAATCCGGTAGCTCCAGCCTCCGACAGAGGATTCCCCTTTTCGCAGCACGTTGCCAGCCGCGAGGATCCACAAATCCGCCTTATTAGCGCGATCGATTATCTTAGATTATCCTCAAACCTAGGTCTCGATGTTAGCGCATCTACGCATCTGAGGTATAAATGCACACGCGTGCACCCCACACACGACACAACGACACCAACGTGGTTGAGCCCTGAAGTAAACGGTTGTGTCCCGTCCTCTCCCGTCTTTTCTTCATCGCGGGTTTCAGGGAAGCATAATCGGGCCAGGGTTAATTCCGTAGTCGCGGCGTGGTTCAAGAACTACGCGTTGACTGCGGTCTTCCTCTTTCCTGATTGGCTGGTGTTGGCGTCGGAGCAGTTTAAGGACGTATAAACTTATCTCCAAATTCCTAGTCTAAATATTCATCATTTAAACAAATTACTTAGCACGATGACAAACTTCCTAGCTATTAAACTGACACTAAGATGTTTTGTTTAAGTCAGAAAAAGGCGGCATTTGATAACTTTGAGGGACAACATTTGGCGGGAGAGGGGACAGGTCATGAGTGGACTTGAAGTGTGTGATAAAAAGGAGCCCTTAATGAAATAAACCAAAACACACAATGCACTGCAAACTGGGAGCGAAGTTGTTTGATGTCGCACAATGCCACATGCCCGCTGAACACGCTGTCCTGAAACTGGGGTGACTTACGAACTCAAACAATGCAATTAAATTGCTGACTGATTTGATTGTGCTGATCAAAAAAACTGTAGCGTTTTTTTGTCAAACAAAGGATATATGAGGATTGAAACATGTGTCCTTGCAAAAACATTGTCTGAAGGCCCGGTGCGTTGTTTTGAACCACGCCGGGGCCACTGCGTTGGATCTAGCCCGATTCCGCTACCCCGGGTACCCGCGAAGATGAATAAGACCGGGCAGGACGAGGCATAATTGTCGCCAGATGGGGAATGCAACACTCGGCGTTATTGGTCGTTGTCGGAAGACGTTCGAGATGATTTCGCTGCGGTGGATTCAACCTTCTTCCTCCAGCGGGATATCTGAAAGGTTGATCGGAAGACAGGTGGCGCGTGGCGCCTGAGCGCTGGAGTCAGGTAGTTGGGGCCTTACGACTTTGTTGAGAGTCGAGAACGAAGCCGAGAATGGCTTAAAGAGACCTGCCAGGCAAGCGTCCGCTAAGATGAATACGGCCGGAGAGAACGAGGCACGACTGTTTACTAGACACCTCAACGCCGTTGAGTTTGGTGACTTGACAGTTGAGTGGACTGGTAAAAATGCTGAAGTCTGAATGGTCACGTGGGTAGGGCGAGTGGAGGGGGGTACATACAAAGGAGTGAATGAGCAGGCTGTCCCAGTGACTGACGGGCACGCCATGAAAAGAGGGACATGTGCGGTACCTTCCCTCACAACTCTGCTAGTTGACAATTCGTACTGACCCGAGAACAGGCTTTATTTACACTTGGTCTTCCAAGTCATTTATAGCACAGCGCTTGAGTGAATATCGATCGCCAACCTGTTGGGGATCCACGATTCCCCAAGATTGGTTTCTGATTTTATTTACATTAATTTATTAACATTTGTTTTGTTACGCTTTTATCAAGTCAAGGTTGACCTTAACTTGAGATAGCTTTCAAATTACTTTCGATTTCACTTTTTCTCTGCACATGGCTCACGTGAATAAAGCTCTCTACTCGAGCTCTGTTCTTGTTCTGGTATTAGCCTGGGAAGGTCGGTTCTAGCTTTCAGCAAGGGATCTGGTACCGTTATTTGAGTGGCCTTCTCTCTTGTTACGGGCAGACGTAACACAACCGTAATCGACAATCGATGGCGTTCGATCAACTCGTGAATACGCTTCACTCACTCTCCTTCGAGGAAAGTTCACAACAGGAGTACAAGTCAAAACCACAATGAATTTTGAATCGCCCAAGAGGAAGTGCTACCGTATCTCAAAAAATAAAATTACTTAATTACTGAAATATAAGTTAGTAGGATGATCGACATTGGATATCGGGACAGATTAATAGTTATGTAAAGGAAGGAATCATTGTTCCAAAATCGTCACCAATAACCTTCATTTAAAAAAATTAACCAAACATTAATTGCAGTGGTCTTTCCCTACAACGACATTCATGTTAAATTTCATTGCTTGTAAGTGAATATTGTGAGATACGACGTGCATTCCTGATATCGTTCCAAAATAGTTATCTATTCGTGGTGAGGCAATCAACGGCAGTTGTGGGCCGACAGCAGATGCCAACGACCTAAACCTTGTTTAAGGTATTCATTTGGAATCTTAAAACATAATACCGAAGAAAGTACTTCGAAAACGAACATTCTAGAAGAATTTATCAACGATCATGAAAGTGCACATTAACACATTGTCGTAATTTTCTAATGTACTTAAAAATAACTTAGTTAATAGCACTGTTGAGAGATTAGCAGTTGCATCAGCCCGCTTCTTACTTGATCAAGATCAAGACCTTGACAATAAGGCCAAGAAATTCTTATTATCAAGGAATTTTGTGGCAAACAATGAGGGACGTAATTTAGGTGTTCAAGAAACCTCTAATAGTTAAATTATTTTATTTATCACAGAAATGCTAGGTTACGCATTTTCTATCATCTCGGTATCAACCCGAGTGCCTAGGTAGTGTACCGTAATTTGGAGGTACACCAGAACATCAATCCTAGTCACACGTGATAATCACAATCGTTAGTTGGTGTGAATTGCGACCTTCTCGTAACATTAAGCATTAATGTACTCTAATGCCAAAAATTCGTAGATCTATTAAACAAGAATTAGACAGAGAGGATCCTTATACTACAACAATGGTCACAGTCTAGATCTCCAAGTGGTTTTAGGACAAAAGACCGCCTTCCAATAAACTAAAACGTGAATAATAGCTAGGAGCTCTCTGCGTTCTTGATAGAATAGCGTGTACCATATTACAAGTGTTTGAATTGAGTTATTCGACTGTCAAATTTGACCTATATATTTCACGAAAGAATTCTGATTGCTGAAATATTCTGCAAGGCATTTTTTTAAAGTTTCGACAATGTATTATTTGGTGTGCCGTTAGACGGGATCTGTTGAAGACCTTTTACCGCGAGGCTAACCCAGAAAGACAATAAGTCCAGAGAGGGTAGGCACGACCGTTTACTAGACCGCTCAACCAAGTTGTGTCGTGTACAATTACGGTTCAGTGGACATGTACAAAAACACCCTGGCTCTGTGAGGTCACATGAATAAAACTGGTGGTGGGACATGCACAGGTGTTAATAGACCAATGGCCTCACGTGACTGACGGGCAGATTGTGAACAGAGGGGACATGTGTGAGGCTGCGACGACTGGGTGTTTAACTTGAATCAACACGATTCACTACAGATCCTTGTACCAACATCACTTTCATTAATTTTCCTTGCGGAAGAAATTAAAACCGAAAGCGAAGACAAACAAAAGGCAAACGGCCAACTCTTTAAGACGCTGCATGCATATTCTGTTGCTGCAGCGTGATGTGAAATTAAAAATGGAAACATCGTGGTTTTGTTTACACGTTATAGATAAGTAATGCACGAATTTATCTGAAAATTAAATCGCTCTTTTCTTTAAAGTCTAGAAATATTTCTTTTGACAACACAATTCGTATTTTAACATGAAAGGTCTCTCACATTATTCAGCTCTTTCAAATTTACGTTAATCACAATAGGTCATGACAGTTAATTAAAAGCTTTTATTGTCTTTTTCTAGCTTGAACATTTTTTTCAATATTTTTACTTGTCCTTGGTTTTATGACAAATTAAATTTCATTAAAATAATCTTGATTTGTCGCGACTCGATGACGACAAAATTTGCTCCCTTTTTAATCACAATGTTCTACTTATTTGCCTCTAATACGGTATGCACAGAAGAGCCTTATGCGCTCCCTAGATACCATAAAACGTGTATATATCTAGTGTTTGGTTGATTTTTGGATCGTCATTAGAAATGAAATCTTGTTTAAATTGTCTGACTGTCCAAGTCGTTCTCCATTTTTAATCGAGGTACTGGTAACTCCTTGGTTAGTGTTGTTGTTCCTGCAAACGTTCACTCCATCTGTTTTTTTTGTTGCAAACCTTAAAAAAATATTGTGTGATCTAGACCTAGCGTTGTGGCTTCACATTTGGTTCGTTTTTGTACAGACGTTTTGCTCGTTCGCGTTTTTTATTTGTACGGTGGCGTGGTGGAGTTGTGTGCCTTCTCTTGAATTTACTTTATAATAGTACTCGTCGAATACTCCAAACATTGTTCTACCTGAATTCCAACCCTTTCTTCATCAAAGTTGGAATTTATTAAGGCTAAAGACCGCAATCGTCAGCTTCCAATTCAAACGCCTGAAAATCAACGTTTTTATATGTATTTATGCTGAAAATCAGGGAGACCGGGTTTTGAAAGGAAAAATCTGCCTAGCTAATGCTCCAAGCACCTATTATTAGTGTTTGTGCGTTGGAAGAGGCGAGACCGAGTTTCACTAGCCAGACGTCTAAATTTGCAAAATGCACATAAACAGTCGCTGATAAGGCGTCATGGAGGCTGGATGAAGTGGCCTCCTGACTTTTAAAGTTACTGCTGCTGGTGTTTCAAAACGCAAGGTTTGGATGAAGCCCCGTGCATACACTGTGGGAGAGGGAAGCTTAGGCTTGTTATGCCCAAAATCATTTCAACTCCAGTTTCAGTTTCAATGTCGTATGAAAATCAAGATTATGGAGCCCGACCACGGCGCGGAAGATATGAAGATTATGGTTCACCACCAAATCGTGGAAGATCGAGCGAGTATCTGTAAGCTTGCTTCATTAATTTTCCACCAAATTAGTGTGGACCGTTAAATAGCGCTTCCGATATTTCCCCTTGAAGAACTGAAGAAAGACCTCGTCGCCCCATCTACAGAGGTGAAATGCGTCCGCGTTACCGTGAGTATGAAGAAATGAGTGAGCGGCGTCCACCACCAAGAAAGGACTATGTCGACAGGCGCGCCGGAGGTGGTAGTTTTTATGGTAACGCTCCACCACGTCGGCCGGAAACATCTCGTCCCTGCAAAGTTCTCGGTGTATTTGGGCTCTCTGTACACACCACTGAACGTGATCTGTACAACATTTTCTCATCGTATGGTCGGGTCCGCGATATCCAGATGGTCTATGACAATCTCACAGGTAGTGATTTCACTTTTTCTGGCCACAAAGCACCGCAACAATGGCGCTTCATGATAGGATCAAAAACTAGCAAGGCGTTGGCAAGGCTTTCGTCCAAAACAATCAAGACGCATTGCCTAATTCCAAGTTCCGAGATTGGAAGATCAAGGCTTGGGTGTATTTCCGTTTTAGCGATTTCGGTTTTCATGTTCATCGGTAGTTGTTTGTCAAGTTCCATGCTTGTCTCCACCTAGGTCGGTCTCGTGGTTTCGCCTTCGTGTATTACGACTCGACGGAAGATGCCCGACGGGCAAAAACCAATTGCGAAGGGGGCCTTGACATTGATGGCAAAATTGCACGTGTCGACTATAGTTTGACCACTGCTCCCCATAAACCTACGCCGGGTGTTTATATGGGCAAACTTAGGACGTAAGTTCCCTTTGTGTGACAATAGAATGCTCTTGACCATTTACAGTTATCCAATTGCTTCAGTAGGCTTATCTGTTATATTATCGTTATCATATTAGTTGAGCTCTGCATCTGCACGAAACTTCCATTTGTTAAACTCATGCACTTTCAATGGTCGCGGTGATTTCACAGTATTATCCTAGCATATCGGAACGATCACTTCAGCGTTCCTCTGTTTCTCAGATATTTACGATGCAGTGCGATCAAAATTTTTTTTGTTTTAGTGGCTTTGACGAAGATAGACGAAGGAGCAGACCATACGATCGTCCACCTAGATACAATCGTTATCCTGGTGACGATGGTTCATACGATCGGCCGCCTTCGCGCTTTGATAATTCGCGGTACTCCGTCAACTACCAGCATGATGCGCCACCTCCAAGACGCTCTTTGCGTGACCGGTCTCCGCCACGCCACTCTCGGCACGTGTCTCGCACAGGCGAAAGGCGGCGAACCATTTCAAGCAGCCGCTCCCGTTCGCCTCCACCCGTTTTCAACGGAAGCCGTAAGGTGTCTGAGGGACCATCGGAGTCTCTACGCAAGTCTGGCACCACGAGTAGTGCCGGTGGTGGCGGGAAGGCGGTTGATGAGTCTTGGTCAGATGCAGAGTAGGCCACAGTTGCATGTGTTTATATGTCTGTCTGGTTATAATGTAAAGCATTTATACATACATCGTGTATCGTTAGATTCCTGATGTTTTTTATGGGTTCTGGACCTGGCGTTTTTGGTCTTCTGATGGGTTGGTAGGAGTCGGAAAAACCGTGTATATTGTAGCGTTCACCTCCGACCACAGCGGGAACGACGAAGTTCCTTGGCTGGTAAAAGCATCAACTTTCCGATGCAGGATCAGACGGGGCCCAGTAATACTTCCAAAAGTGCCTACTTGTTTATGCTTTGGGCGACCTTGCCAGCAACCGGAGTGGATTGCCGGTAGCAGAGGGCGGTCGACAAGGAAATAGCATTGAAGAATGCTGCGTTCCCAAGTACTTTCTTTCCCAGAAATCATTCGACTAATTCCGGTCAACCTGAAGTCTGCCTCTGGGTGCACCACGTCCGAATGTGTGGGTGTGGAGGGATCAGTTAGTCCACTAGTCTATATTGGGGAAGCCCAGTAGGTGATTTAGCGTTCACTTGCTTCGGTCTTGCTTGCCATGTTGTACTTGGCGGCTCCGTTACAAGATATCAATTAAAAACTATTGGGAGTCGTTCTGTGGATCGTGACATCACCCATCCTCTTGGCAACTCCGCAAACCAAACCGCTTTTTCCTAACCCCAATTAAGTGGTTTGCGTTCTTACATTGCCTCAACTTGTGTTGTATGACACATTGGTTGTTTCATGTTGCAAAGCATTGCTTCTAAATCACTTTGCCCTACTTCCGCCCCTGGTATTATGTTTTCAATGACCAGAATAGCTTCTCGGCATAGCGGCACTGCAAGGTCAGAGGTTGGAAAAAAAACATTCCAAAACTGATTAAAGTGTCGCAAAGCAGCAAGCGCTATTCCACCTAACAGGGAGGATGGGAGCTAACTGAACATGAAGGCGTTACGTCAACATTAATCGTGTTTCACTGTGGCGAGCAGCAAGCAAGCTTAGTTAGCAGTCATAAGCGAACACGATTCAATCGACTTGCGTGAATGCACTTCACGCAACTACGTGCGTTCATACATTGATGCTCAGCGAAGCAATATAAACGCACTTGTTATCCTGTAGAGACACACTCCGCTACTGTATCAATAAATAGGCCGGGCTACGCGCTATCTGCACTTTGGTCGGTCTGTGTCAACGTAGATTGTCGGCCCTGGTGTGGTTCACCAAATTCGCACGGGGGCCCGCTGCAAAATGGTGACCTCGCTACTGAACTCGTTTGGTCTTCTGCAAGCTAAATATGAACCAGTCTGACCATTCGTTATGCTCACTCCGACTCACTTCGCTTTTGCGTGAGTTTACTACTGTTCTCAACCGACTCTCGCCTGTTCCCCCAACATTTGATTTACTCAGCTCCCGATTTTTCCATCTCATCCACCTCGAACAGCAAACGTAACTACAGCACACCGTCGACTGACCTTTCAGAGGAAAAACAGGTCCGACGATTCCATTCGACTCGTTTGTCACGCCTGCGTTCCCGACGCGAACGTTTTTCGACCTTTCCGACCTGGAAATTGGCGATTTTCCCTAACTCAACCACGTATCGTCCTTTGCTCCAATCAGCGCCGGACGACGCCAAATCTCCAGACGCTGCCTAGCTTCTTGATGATGAACACCGATTCCTAACACATCCCGGCGACGACCAATCATCACAGCCTCATCACTCGACTCTCGTTTTTCTTATTCTGGCCGCATCTCTCGATTCAGCGACCTCGACATTTGACGCCTGCTTGGCATGTCTCTTCAATCCATTCTCGGCCTGATTCTCGACTCCCAACCAGATCGAACGACCATGCGATTAGGTATCATGCTCAACCGTTCCAACGATCAATCTTTCAGCTATCCAACTGGTAAAAAAGGTTGTATCGCCAACAGCGATTCATCCCGAACATCCTCCGACTGTACAATCGCGCCAAGCGTATCATTCACCATCCGGCGACGACTATTCGCCTAGCTTAATCACTCGTGTTCATTCATCTCTAAGGCCTCGAATCGCCCACGCCATATTTACGACCTATCCTTCAGTATCGCCGATTCCTTTTACCAAGGAGGAGAGCTGTGGCGAGCAGCCAGCAAGCACAGCTAGTAGTCGTGAGCGAACGTGAATGAACCCCGAGCAACTACCCGCGTTCAGAGATCAATGCTTAGCAAAGCTATACAAACGTATCTGCTACCCTGTACACACACACACACCATTACTGCATCAGTAAATTAGTTGAGCTACGCGCCATCTGCATTTTTCTATTCTTCTTTCGGTCGGGCTGTGTCAACGTTGATTGTCGGACCTGGTGTGGTTCACGGAAACCGCACCGGGGCCTGCCACGGCAATTTATAGACGACAAGCTTTTGGTAAGTTACAACATGGTCGCTGCAGGTTACTAAATTGGTTTATTAGGAAATCACTTGTGACAGTTGACCCTTTAAAAGGAATTTATCACATAAATGGCAACTAGATGCCACATCGAAGGAAGATTCTTCAGTGACTGGAGGGGGCACTTCTACAAGGGAAATACAAATACAACGTAGGAGACTTGGACAAGCAACGCAGTAAATAATTCGGAGTGTACAAATCGAGTATTTATTTTGGAGTTGACAAATCTAAGAGAAAATTACCCAATATAAGAAGTTATAAAATTGAAAAAGAGCAGTGGGGAAGAAGGGGGCCTGAGTGCATAAATACTTTCACAGCTAGACGCACATGTTAAACGCTGCCCCGAGAAATTGTTCAAAACTCATGGTAACGACGCCCCGCCTTTGCATGTCAAGCGCACTGAAGCTTTTTGTCAGGATCTAAAAAGAAAATTTATTGATGTGCTGACGGGAATGCAATCTTGTAAAACTCAATCGTAAACCTCGGTTTTGAAAACACGGCTAGAACAAAACTTTGGGCAAAGAAAAGAAGCCATCAACACACAGAACGCCGTCGAAGAGCACCACGTACCATAACCAACTTTCTTCCACTTAATTGCGCAGGATCAGTTGTGATGCATGAATGATTTGCACAAAAGTGCAGAGAAAAGCTAAATCCACACAGTAGATTATTGACCCATTACTTGGAGGTCAAACTTGCGGGTCAGCAGCTCTACAGCTACGGCAGGGTATAAACCTAACAGAATATTATTATGAGTGAAAACCTATTCTAAATTATAACTACTACCAATTTAATCAATTCAAACGCTTCAAATTACAATTAAGAGGGCGCCAATATTCGACTAAATATGTACCAGAGCAAAGTTAAACTTCTGGAAAACATTTTAATTTGGCACAGGATAATTTCGAACAGTCATGCATGTGTTAAGATAACCTAAAGCCATAAATTAAATGCAAATGAAAAAAGTGAATAAAGGGTTAAAAAAAGAATTACCTGAAGGCAAACAAGGATGTATATATACTTGTCAAATCCGATTTTTCCTAGACGCTGACGATCGAACCTCATCATTAGCCAGCTTACGAAACGAGGACTAAGATTATAACCGAAATGGCTGAGAGCGGAAGAAAATTCCTGGAGATCGATAGTCCCGGAACGATCACGGTCATGTTGGTAAAAGAGATTTTGCCATGCAGTTATGTAGTTAAAAAGCTGGCCAAATTCATTGCATGATATGGTGCCGTTGTTGTCTTGATCAAAAATGGATATCATCAATGATGTACACGTGATGTCAAACGGGGTGCCTAGTCCTGAAACGATATTAATGCAAAAAAAATAACTAACCGTTACTAAGAGCGGCCTGGAGTTCTTCGGCGGTGATCTGACCACTCCTATCCTTATCAACTCTACAAAATAAATGAGTTTAGAATGTCACACCTTTGAAACATCTCAACTATTCTCTGGTCCATCTCGAAAAGCGACAGGCACAAGCAATCAGGAAAAAATGCTATATCAACAATTGGCCCGTTAAAACAAAACAGCATCCGAATGGAAATACTCAGTTGAACATTGTTTGTGTAAATTTATAAAATAGGTACATACGTGTGCAAAACAGCAAATTAAAGCGAATCGATGACTTACGAAGCACCAAATTAAACCAGCGCTAAAAGCCAGGAATGTTCGCTTACATCAAGTTCGCTCGTAACTTCACTTCACACCTAATCTATTAATCTTAGAACGGGAGATGACAGCACTTTTTTCCACACGCCATGATGCATACTAGAAGCATGGTTCTTCGGCTTTCTTGTATCCTTCCCTCATATAAATATTTCACTTAGACACCACAAAGCTGCCAAAACATGCAGAATGGTTTCTGTTGGAATGAAAGCATAGAAAAAAAGCGCAATTTTCCTATATTTTAGTGCAAATAAGCGTGGAATAGACATAAATCAGGTGAAACAAAGGTAGGCCTTGATTAAATCCTTGTAGTGAAATATATAAATTCAACTCCAATAACCCGGTCGTCACAGCCTCACACACATCCCGTTAGTCACTGGGACTGCCTGCTTATACACCCCTCTGTGGACACCACTACCAAGTGCTCCAGCCTTATGACTATTCAGACCATCTGTAGAAATATCGAGCCCTAATTAAAGGAAGACGTGCATTGTGGCGAGCAGTTATCAATCGTGAGCGGACGCAATGTGCGAGCACAAGCGAACACAGTTCATTCGATTATTCGAGAATGAACTCCACGCAACTAGCTGCGTTCAGAGATCAATGCTTAGCAAAGCTAATATAAACGTATCTGCTATCCTGTACACAACACACTCCGCCGCTGCTTTAATAAATTTGTTGAGCTACTGGTTATTTGCAGTTCTGCTCTACTTTCGGTCGGGCCACGTTAACTTTGATTGTCAGCCCTGATGTGGTTTCTAAAACCACACCGGGGCCCACTACAGCATAACATAACAGGCTTTATTGACCAATTACAAACCAGAACCACAAGTCAGGTGCCGTTCATCAGAGTCCACCACGCTGGCTTCGCCGCTTGTTATATACTGCTACACATTCGTGTTTTTGTCTGGTTCGCTGCATATCTTCTCGCATGCTATTAGATCGCAGAGAGACAGAGGATAGGTTGAGGCCAACGTGGTCCGAAATGTCTGCGCCTTCAGACGCCCTGCCTCCCCTTCAGGGTTGAAGCTGTCCCCAGCTTCTGGCTTGGTTCACTGCGCTATTGATGAAGTACAAGATATCCAGTTCAACACGCCCCGACACCCCACACCTGGAAGGATAGTGGCCCAAGCGAATAGTTGACGAGGGACTTTGCTCTTCTAGACTTCCAGGAAGGCCGCTACATTTATCGCAGGTTCCTTCTCCACTTCCAGTCCAGCTGGCTCCTACTGTTTATGTCGTCGTCGTCTTCGCTGAATCGCTAATGCCTCTTCAGATACAGAATTTCTTATCCCGGGCAATGATTATGGACCCAATGTATGGACATCGACAACCGTTATCACCCTCAGCTGGCATTTAAGGGTCTTTGTCTCCGTTGTCCATTGTAGGGAAAGGGCTGGGGTCCGATTCGTGTTATTCGAACACATCCGCTGCCACCAATGTAGAATACTGGGGGCCTAATTTGAAGCAGACTGGTACATGACAACAGGCTTTATTGACCAATCACAAGTCAGAACCACACGTCAAGCTCCGTCCATCCGAGTCTACCAAGCTGGCTACACAGCTTATTAAATACTGCTCCTCGCTCGTATCTTTCTCAGGTTAGCTGCGTTTCTTCCTCGCATGCCATTGGCTGGCTAAGGCCAGCGTGGTCCAATATGTATGCGCCCTTATACGTCACCAAACTTCGTTTTGCCGCTCCGTTGTCCAGTTGTATATTTCGAGCCAATTGCCGTTTTGTGGCTAGTGTTTCGGGAATGATTGCTTTGGTCCAGTTGTCATCGACAAATGTGAAGTCAGAAAATCTCAAAATTGTAAAGGACCTTGTGACAAAAGCGGCAAGTAATGGGGCGAAGGTATCATTCTGAAGTATCGAAAATACGCACTACTGTTAGATGGTATTTCTACCGGAGGCTCCTGATTATATTGGAACATCTGGAGAGGAGACTAGTGAATTGGCTGAAAGCTTCGATGGACCCTTCTTTACAGCACTCCGCAATCTTTCTGTGCAGTTAAAAGTGTGGTTGAGTATTGGTGGTTTTCACAGAAAGGTACTATCCGGTAAAAAAATGCACACGTGGCTTATATAGCCTAGTCCACTCGCACTGGATCAGCGCCTACTTAATACTCACATAATTTTGAATGATAGAGGTGAGGTGGTGGGAATGTATGACAAGACGCACTTATTCGACATTGATTTGAACCGGGGATCTTCTCCGGGACAGGTGTGTTTATTCCCTATGCTTACATTGTGTTTTCAACACTCTAGGAGAGTTCTAAAAAGCTCACATTGCAGGAGTCACAGTATATCCAACCTGGCTCACTTGCCCCTGTTGTGGTTCGCGGAACACCAGTGGGTGATCTTGGTTTAGCGATTGTAAGTTGGCTTGATCTTGAGAACCACTTTTGTTCCACTTTTTTTTCTATAATTATTGTTGCTTTTAGTGTTACGATTTGAGATTCCCCGAATTGGCTAGTGCACTCCGTTACAAAGGTGGGGCAAATGTTCTGGCCTATCCGTCTGCTTTCAGTCTACCCACTGGGGAAGCCGGTCATTGGCATACTTTGTTGCGTGCACGAGCAATCGAAACTCAATGTTACGTCATTGCTGCTGCCCAGGTATGCGTTTACGTCTGATTCTACGCGTTTTTCAAAATCAGATTTTTATGTTTTTTTTTTTGTTTTCACGACAAGGATGGGGTCCATCATCCGAAATTTACCTCCTACGGTCACAGCATGGTCATCGATCCTTGGGGTAAAATAATTGCTGAGCGGACTGAGCCTGGACCTGGAATTTTGATGGCTCGAATTTGTCATCAGTTGGAGGAAGGTGTCGTTGAGCGTGGTATCAACTACACCAATTCTGTTCGATCAATGCTGCCAGTTGGTCTGAGCCGACGTCATGATCTCTTCCCCCTGCCGGATGTTGGAAGCCCTATTCGTGCGTATTTTGATTTGCAATGGCTGACACGAGTTTTGAGTGTGACGTTTGCCAAGTTTAATTAGGCTTTTGGTGACGTCATTGTTCGTGTTATTATTTATGTCCTGATGTAAGGCTTTAGCAGTACATTCAAACATGGGTTTAACATGTCCTTTACGATGCACTTAACGACTAGCATCCATTCTCGAGCAAATCTTTGTTTACAAACTAAATGGTCCGCTTCCGTCCACGAGAAAAATTTTCAAGTCAGAAGGTTGTGGATGGGATTTAGGCAAGTTTAGATTCAATGTAATTTACTTAACCTGACCCAGAATATTTTGGCTTATGTACAGTGAGCTTGTCAAGACGGTATCTCGTCTTATGTTATCGAAACTATGTTTTAATAATATGTTTGTGCATTTTTAATGGGCTAAGGCAAATCAAAATATGAGAAAGTCGTCGCTATTAGGGTAAACTTTTCCCCTTTGAAACCTGTCCTTGTCTGTTTTGTCGCAGTCACTTGTTATGCCTCCTCTCTTCGTTTTTTTTTCGGTAAACGTCTAACCCGTGCCTCGGACTTTTTTTACATGTACAGCAATCGGTACCGAGGATTTCCAGTTTGGAAACATCACATTGAAAGCCGAACAAATTTTCTATCGCACATCGGTCTCCATAGCTTTAGTTAACATAAGCCCTCTAGTGCCTGGACGTATCCTTTATCTATTTGCCTCTGGATTTCCTGATATGATTTCTGTCAACCTTAAATGAACTATGAAGCCACTTAAGCTTTCTTATTTATTCATTTCTGGCTCGTAGATCGTACTGATAATTATTTTAACGCCATCGATTCAGTATTTAATGTGTCTTCGGTACCTAATGTCTTCTTCTCGCCTACATTAAAATAATTCCCACCATGATTTGTGCGTTCCACTGTCATAGACACTTGGGTTTGGGTGCGCAAATGCATCTACGCACAAACCCTCCTAGTTAAAGCTGTGGATGGGTGCTGAATTTATTACTATCGGGCCCTGAGGGTCATGGTGAGATGTGCATATGCCGCCAGCATCCTTTTGACCTTCTGCAAACTCCATTTGAAAACACAAACACTCTAGCGTATTGTTTTGAGTTCTTTTTCTTAACTGGAAGTTCGTCAGATGTTCTCGTTATTCCTGTCGAAGTTGTTGATAGATTTGGTTCGCTTCCCGATGGGACGATTGCGGATATGTACGCGTGTGTTAAGCGCATTTCTGAGAAGTTGTGTGAACATTTTGGGGCGACAAGCCTTACCATCTCCATACAAGATGGGAAAGACGCCGGCCAAACTGTTCCGGTACGCAAGTGATTTTCGCATATTGGGTTTTTATCAACGTGACTTCCGTTGTCTCTGTCTTTCTTTGAAATTTCAAGGATTTTATGGCCCCTTTTGAGTGTTTGTTTACTTTAGCCGTCGATCGGTGATCCCGAAGGCGTATCATTGGCCACTTTTTTGGTAGCCATTTTGATTCTTGATTTATAAGACGACCTTGAATTTCTATATCTATAGACTCGCTGATTTGCAAGGCCAGCTCTTGACGTTCTCTTTTTATAGCATGTTCACGTTCACGTTTTGCCCAGAAAACCAGGAGACTTTGCTATGAATGACGACATCTACGCTGCGGTAAGCTGATTTGAAGAGATTTTATTTCCTCGTGGCAGAATTTTGATGAACTGTTTTATGTTTTAGCTGCAGGCCCATGACAAAGTCGCCAACAGAAAATATCGTTCAAACGAAGAAATGGCAGTGGAAGCAAAGCTTTTTAGGTCATTCTTTTACGACAAATTTGGTCAACCGCTGAAGAATTAAGAGGCGCATTGTATTTTTTCACTGATTCTTTTGAGCAAATTGTGTTACTTGCTCGTATTAATAAGAACGATACCTTAAACATGATATAAATGCTTGCTGATGGTAAAAACAATCGTAACCCTGAAGTTTAGTCTGTGTGCGTGATTCGGTAACTAACTCCGCCTTCTCGTTTAAGTTGTTTAACTTATTGAGTAGACTCAAGTAGACTGACACTGACAAAACTCAGTGTTTCTGATTATCATGCTCCGAATTCGTTTTGTACGCAGACCAAGATGTGACAAACTGCCTATTTGAGTTGGATATCTCCTTGCCATTTAGGAACTCTACAAAAGAAATAATTGCGGTTCTCATATCGCTACAATCAGGCAAATAAAGTCCTAGTGTACGTACCCAGAGATCCTATCGCAACGATAATTCTGTCACGTATCCGTGGTTCATTCATTATTGGGTTGTGCGATATGTTTAACTCCTTTAGGTGTCCCATCGTTGTAAGTACGGAGAGGACTTCATTAGCGTCCGCAAGCTGGTTGGATTCAACGTCTAGACGCTCCAAATTATCAAAGTACTCTAATCCGATTAGACTGTTAACACCTGAGCCAGAGATATCTAGGCTTTTGAGGCATTTCTAAACCAAATCAGAAGACTTGATCTTGCCTGCAATGTTTTAAGGCTCAGGTCGTCTAAAATCATGCCTTCGCCGGGGGGAAGGCGTTGGTGGTCCACTTTTAGATCAGATAACTTTTCTTGCGACTCCAGGCCCTCAAGAACCGAGATCTTGTTTGCACTTAAAAATCTTACAAATATTAAATGAATGCGACAGGGTACAGTTTTTCCAAGTTAACAAGCTTCTCGAGGTGGCGGATTTCAGTAATGTCATTGTGTTGCAAGTATAAGTGCGTTAGGTTTGGGCTCAGTGGTAACTCCGGAAACTCTGTGAGGTGGTTTTCATATAAATATAAAACTTCAAGGCTTTTACAGAAGATGAGTGCGTCCCCCTTTGTTAGAAAAAGATGTGACCTTGTCTTTTGTTTGCTTACCACTTCGTCAATGTCTTTATTATCCATATATAGGTGGGTCATTCGGCCTAAAAATTCATTTAACGGCTCATTTTCACGTCTCTTGCACAGTCGAGAGGTTGACCTAACGAGGAGACTTGGTGAGACCTTTACCATTTTGAGCAGCGCACTGAGTGCTTGCCTACAAATTCAACCAGTTGATTTATATAAACATTTTACACTCAATGATAAAATTAAATGTTCAAATAATATTGTTATAAGCAAATCGATTAGGCATGCTACCGTGCAATTTAAAAACGCAAATCAATGACTTTCAGTTGCGCCACCTAATAACTTCGGTGAATTTCTTTCAGAATGGGTCATATTGTTACCTCCCATTGTTGCGGATCTGCTCATTGGCAAAATTATTTTTCCGAATGCTTTATAGTCGGTTCACCATATTTTTCCCAAAAGGCCAATTTTTATATTTTGCCATTTTAAAATACAATTTCATATTACTTTGTGTTCCAAATGAATTTCGCAATCATTCTGCATAAGTTTTTCGTCAAATAATTTTGTTTAGTCCACTAACAATTGATTACAATGCCCTATAAAAACTGGTCTAAATAATCATTACTTTGGGTGCTTCTTCACATTTAGGCTTGAATTTTGAAAATAAATTCCAGTAAAATTCAAGACCTAATAAAAATTATTTGTTTCTCTCATTAAAATTATGATTGAACTCAGTATTAAGGGTTTGCTGGGCCTATTAATTACGTTCTAGTAGTAAAGTCATATGTGGTAGTTTTAATACTAAATTGATATTTGTACCATCGAGAATTAGGTGAGTTGATTCTGTGAACCTGCGGAAGGACTTCCAGCATTTTAATTTCTTTCTTGTTGGCAGATTTTCTAAAAGAAATTTTAGTAAGCTTTGCACGATTTATTTACCGAAAGCTTAATGTCTATTTGTAGAAAAAGTGGAGCAATGTTTGTTAATTTTCTTCTCGCGTTATACTTTCTATTAGTCATTCCAATTTAACGCCTTTAATTTGTATAACTCTGACTGTCTCTCTTATGACACCAAGCAATCTGGAATTATTGAATTAGTAAAATATTTAGTTTAACTCCTTTGATATAGGATTCGTCGATATTTAAAAAAAAACGAATTTGCTACTTATGTTTCCGGAAGGAAAGTTCACAGACTTAAGCAGACGGAGCCAATGATGATAGTGACAACTAATGCATGACAATACTTTGTTTACCATATGAAGTGAAGTTGTATTTCTCAGGGAATCCCAAAATGAAATAATCAAGTAAATTTATTTGGTGACTTCACTTAACCGTAAATCATTGGGAGGTTCAGAACTATAAAACCCACAATTAAATAAACTCGCGGAATCCCTTACAAAGAAAAGACCATTTGTAAATGTAGATGACTTATGCCATTTTTCGTGAACAATAAACGTTGCTAAAATAACTTCTGAACAGGTTTTGGGGATCCAAGAACCCCCAAGATGGCTCATTGACGGTTTTTCGTCACTGTTGAAACTAATCTTCTTACCACGACGCGTCTCCACCGAATGTTTCTTCATTTTATTTTGAGAAGGTCAATTCTAGCATCAGACATGGAACCTGGATGGCCGTGATCTGAGTTGGTATTCCCATAGTAGCTGGCAGAGCTAACAAATTTGGCGACACAAGTAAGATGGATGATAAAGAAGTGGAACAAATACATGTATGGTCAATGTAGACGCTAGCAGGCTGCCAATAATTTCAGGCCGCTTTCACCAGTTGGCCGTCAATCGACGGCCGTACCAGCAGTATCTTGGAGTTTTCCCATGACCTGCAAATATGGCCTAACGTTCGAGTCCTAGTATTATCATTTCGAAGACCTGTTTCGAGTAGACCTAGCGTATAAGGACTCCGCGTGTAAGATCAGACTCCTCAGCCGCAAAATGTTCTCAGCATAACTGAAGAGATTCAGTAACACGATTTTCCCCTAGTAGTTGCTCGACTTCACGTTCGGAGAAATCGTTCAAAATCTTAAGCGGGCATTTGGAGAAGGCGTCTCATTGTTCAGTACCCAGTACCGATGTCTCAAACTATCAGTGAGAGAGTTTGACAACTTCTTTGAATATCTAGTAGTATTCACTCAAAAGTGTAAGAAAATTCAATTCAGATCAATTACTAATGACTAGCTGAATGAAATTTTAGTGGCGAATGACCTATTTGTGTATTCATACATAAGTATTTTCATCTATAAAAGTTTAACATTAAATTAAGGCACCTGTGTGGAATTAATTAAGGTCTGGCAATATAACAAGAATACGTGTAGAATTCTACTCTTTAATCCCTTCGGGTTACTAATTTTTTTAATATGTTCAGAACACTTTTCTTATTTTAAGAGCAATCATACGCAAAATGGCTAATGTTGATCGCATTAAAATCTATAAATGATATTTTGCTGAAGCTTTATTGCATCGGAAAAAATTTGGAACTACCGAATCTAGACCAGAAGTTGATGCTCGTTTCCCTTAGAATTTTGACAAATTCTGATAAATTTTTGTATGGATCCCATATAAATGTGCTAATATAAGCCTTTAATAATGCGTTGAACACGGAAAATGTGGCCATTGCTAATCGAATAGGCAGGTTGCGCCCCTTAAATCAAAATATTATTGCTGTTCTCGTTCGGTGGAGCATGGATGGTTCCGACTAGAATCCCAAAACCTTTATCTACTTACCAATGACTGCAATAATAACTGCTGCCACAATTAGTGACTTGTTTTTTTTATATCCACCTGAATAGGATGGTAAATAGTTTAAATATTGAAGTTTGTTTATAACCACCATCCTTTGTGCAGCTTTTTAGAATTTCTGACTTCCTTAATGGCTGAAGATCCTGTGGCTGCGTTTTTAGCTAACGAAAAGGCTGAGCTTGGTGACATAACCGACGAGTTATATAATGGAGCTGGAACAGGATCAGGTGATTTAGTTTCAAATCAGTTAACTTGATTTTGACAATTTACCAAGTTTTCTAATCATTTTTTCTTGTTAAGATGTTGGTTCCACAGGGAATCTAGGAGAAGACGATTTTTCAGAAATCGAAGCTCCGGAGGTCCCTAATATTCCCGAGGTTGTAACTTCAGAGGCAGTGCATAGTGTTACAACGAACTCAAATAACTTCAACAGTTTAAATGGAACTCAAAGTCGAAAGTCATCCACGATGTCAGTACCAGCGAAGCAGGAATCGCCCATTTTGGAATCGTGGCGTGCCAATTTCGATGCAGATATTAAATCTCGAGATGAAAGGGAAGAAAAGAGACTTGCTGAACTTGAGGCGAATGCCAAAAAGGTACTTGAATTCGTACTAACTTGTGACGCACGTGGCGTTGCAATGACAATGTGTATGCTTATCCTGGCAAATATTTTGTTTTATATTGTTCTTTTTGACCATCTTTTTAGTCTTGCCTACTAAGATATTTCCATGACTAATGACCGTGGCACTCAAGCGTCTCAAAAGGTTTTGCCTATCTTAAAAATGCGCGTAATTAATTCGGCCACCAAAATTCAAATTTCAGGTTTGCGATTTAATCAAAAAACCCGTGTTTCTAGTTTTGTTTTGGCTCTAAACTTTCGATGTGTGTAAGTTTGGCGTGATTGGGTTTAAATATTCTCTCATTTTCTTCTCGTCCGATGTAATTTTCTACCGAATGATGCTAGTTGAGTAGCAATGATTGGTTATTCATGTAGGTCGGTTAGTGAGTAATCTAGCAAGTAATATTTTTGTAATTAATCAAAGGTCAAATGTCACATTTCAGAGATCACCATTTTGTAAGCGTTGAACAATGAAATAGCCATGTTCATTCCGTTTCTCATCACTTTTTTGCCAATATGCTGAAGTTAATAATCAGGTTTCGGTTTTCTTGACTCCGAAATTCTCAGGTAGCCGTCCTTGTCATCGCGCATGTTCTAGTAGTCACTGCCTCATTATCGAAGTCAGAAATGTAGGAACAAAGGCCTCTTTCGAGGTGAGAATAAATCTACTGTCTTAGTTTTACTTCAGCTCTGTAAGCTACCTGCACCCAGTCGAGTTTTTCTTAGTCTACTTGGATCCCAAAACCAGTAAGCTTCACAGTAGTCGCTTATTTTAATGGTAAATCATTTAGTCTGCTGATTTGAAAGTCCCTCCGGAATTCATTAATGTCATGAAGCTTAAAACAACCCATTAAATTGCTCCAATTTTTTTTTAATGAGGCTTTTAGTGTCAACAGCTTTGCTTGCACCATCCACGTCGTGCGGCATTGGGTGTCATTGTTGTTGTTATTTTTTGTTACTATAGGAACTGGAGACATGGTATGCTCACTATCGACAGCAGCAGGCTACCAAGTTGGCTGACAACCGAGCAGAGGCACCGAAAGACCTGTCGGGAAAGGCCTACAGCGGTTACTCGGGACCCACGCCGTCGGTGGGCGACACTGCTGTTTGGGAGAGCGTGTGTGGCATGTGCGACTTGCATGTGAGTGTCCTGCACAATCACGTTTCCCCTCTTTCTCGCCATTACTCCCATGTGTTTTTTTCACCATGACGTTGCCCCCTTCTTTCTCCGGGTCCGTTTGTCGGTTCCCTTTAGCTACGAGCAAAAGTGGTCCACACCTCAATTACGAATTTTTGGGCAAATCACAAAATTTCCCTTTCCGCATGTTATCTGCAAAGTTCTTATATAGTCGGCTTGCGACCGTGGCAGATCAACTAAAGGTCAAGTTTTTTTAAATAAGGCAATTTCTGCGTTGCGCCCCACAACCTCGTCCATCTTCCGCAATTCGATTGCGTGTTCTCTGTGTGTGGTTTTTGGTTAGCTGCCTGTTGCTGAAAACTCCGCTGTCGAAATACCTGTGTTCTGAACTTTTTGCTCACTATTTCGTGTTCGACCTTTCTTGGCACGCACGAGCATTTTTTAGACCCAAATCACCCGTAGTCTGCCCTGCATTTCATTGGAGGCCGTCGAAACGAAAATTGACCTTAAATTGATGTTAAAAATGGGGACCGTTGACTAGGAAAAGGTGCTTAAATAAATATAAGTACGCAGTAGCATGGGATCTTCTGGCTTTTAAAGGTTGGTGTTTGTCAGTATAACTCCTTAGTAGCCAGAGCCAACGTGGGTTTTCGTTCACGCCTAGCCAAGCGACGAACACTTCCACCAAACTAGCATTCTGAATACTTTCTATTGCTTCAACAATGGGAAGCAGGGTAGAACGAGCTCGTGTCCAATGCCGGCATTTACTACACGCGCACCGGGATCCACATGGGATGGGGAGGGTACAATTGAAGCTGGCGTGTTTCCGGTCACGTGATTTCGCTGGTAGAAGGTGTGGCCATGCCCAGTGCGTGCTGTCATTTCACGTGCCTCCAGCAACTAACATCACGCGTACGCGCCAATCTGAATGCCCACTTGGCTTCGGGCATTTGAGAGAGATTTAGCCTTGCAATCACAGTTGGCGGTAGCAGCGCAACGATGACGGCCCACGCCTTGTTCTCTCGTTTCAGGCCAAAAACACAAAAAGTACACACGATCTCTCGCGGATGCGTGGTCTTCTGCTTAACCTCAAGACTCCGCACACCAACTCCGCTTAGCCCTGTCAATCGGCCGCCACCCTCCACCCCTCCTGGTGTGAATGTGTCCCGCCAGCCTTCCATCGACTCCTGTTTCTCCTGTTTTCTAACCAATCCGATGACTTTGTGATCACTCCCTCCTTGACTCACTTGTAAAGGTCTCCGGGCCAGGGTTTTACTGTGAATATAACAGTTACTTATCATCTTGTCAATCGACGACTTTTCACTAACAACCCCCTGGTGTTCACTGCCTCTCGCGCAGGCTCGCATGCTTAATTTCGCTGAGAGGAAGGAAAAGGTAATGAAAGGCCCTGAAGGGGGCTAACTACTTTACTTGAGGTCAAGGCGAACAGTGCCCCTGTTTCTACCAAAAGCATCTGCTCGTTCTTGGGCCTTAAATAAATTGCTCACTAGGGTGGATGCGGCCTCCTTCAATCTTAGGGTGTCACGTGAACTCAGGTTAACTGGTGGTCTTATTTTGCCGGCTCGTCGCCTTAGCCAAGTCTTGGCTCGGTCACTCCGTGTGACGTGAGTCCGTTTACGCTGCTGTGACCTCGCTGACCGACACCGCGGAATCTGCGCGATGTCCTCGTGAGCTTATATCTGATACGGCTTACGTGCAGCCAATCAAGTACTTGCAGCATTTGAAGTGAAGCTTACCTTAATCAAGATCTAAGCGCCCACAACCCAACTAGAAGTCACAGCGAATCTATAGGCTCCTTGACGTGAAGGCGCACTGAATTGAAGTCCCATCTGGGTCGAAACTGTACTACCTTGACGGCCATGCCGGATGCCACTGCTTCTCATGAAACCGTCATGTTGGTACGCAAACTGCGTCGCATTCTCTCTTTGAGACGCTAATTTCCAACCAGTTTCATTGTGCTCATTCTGGTTGCAGTGTCGGAGTCTACCAGTGACTCAAATGGCGCACGGGCGTTGACTGGTGAATCTCTTGTTTCCTTTCAAGGTGCCGAGAACTTTGACTGGCGTTATTGCAATCAAAGGGTGTCAAAATCTGTAGTATGCAGGTCGGTTGGCGAGGGACAGCCCTCTGTAGATAGCGTGTATCATCGTAACCCGAGCGACAAAGACAGGACCTGTGAAGTGACCCAGGAATCATACTACAAAATGCCGATTAATTTAACCAGAAGTGATGACCCTTCTTCCCTCTTCTCATTCAACTGCAAAACTAGCCTGAGAATAGTTGTTTTCTTACTCATTTCATTCGCAAACCATTTCAACCCCTATTGGTGCACCGATAAACCTGTGAAGCCGCCACAGTAGCAACTGCAATCAAGAAAAAGTTTGCATCTCGCTTTATGAGTCATTCGCTCCACTGCAGTCCCCTTATCCAACTTCCAACTCGGTTAGCTACAGGGTCATGCGGGGAACCTTGGCTCCTTATTGCACACAACTCCGACAGATCCCAGTGTATTTTCTCAAAACCCAGAGAAGTGAAAAGGCCGGTGCTTGAGTTGGGTCGTCGGCTGACGCTCACAGGACCGATTGCGCGGACGACCATGAGTCGAGTCACCCATGGGTGAGTTTAGATTCCCCCATGTGAACAGAATCAACCAATTGAAGGTGTGGAGGAGGGTCCGCAGATGCCGAACGCCCCAAGATTATACAAATCGGACAAACTTCGACCGATTAGTCTCGGCTGACTGTACACTACAATTAAATGAATACCGTAGTAACCTGAGCATACTAAATGAACTTCAATGCATGGGGTGAGATGGCCAGATTCCAGTGCACTTTAGTCATGACTGTTTGGTTAACAGCGAGGGAATTGGTCGCAAACAGTTTGTATTGGGAATCGTCCAGGGCGCGTTTGTTTCATTTGCATAAACCTAATCGTCACTAGGGCTGGTTTTGCTTAGTCACTAAATGGTTTGCGCTGTTCGCCGTCCATCGACAATGCAACCCAACGTAATAGCCCATCGGGATTTCTGCGCACTAGACACGCAAAATGGACTAATTGGTGCCGCGTTCCCACCTTATGAGCCGTCGTTGTCTGTCATCTATCATTTCCCGCTTGACAGAAAACTGCGTTCACAATTACGGGCATTTGTAATTGTAGGCGGATGTTGCAAATTAGGAAATAGGAGTCCTGTGATACCGGAAGTGAAAGTTATAACGGGTAATCCAACGGTGTTTAACATACTGTTTCATAGTTCCGAGAACTAGCCTAGCCTAGCTTATTTTCTCACTGAACAAAGGGTTCGCCGTAGCTTGGTGAAACAGGACAACACGGCAACTAGTGGATTGTCGCAGACACAAACGAGCGCACTCTGGGTTCATTACGATACCCTTTTTGTACCAAATCAACAAGCGAAGTCAGAGCTTGTTCCCCCTCTTCACAAATTTTCGCTGAAGGTCGCATCCGCTTAGGGCCGAATGCGGTGTTGGCGGCTAATTTCTGATTGGGTGATGATCCCTGTAAAAGTGAAATCAGAACACGGACTCGGCTAATCGATTCGCTGTTTGCAATCCGGTCAGCGCCAGTTTTACGACAGCTGAAAATAACACGCTTCCCGACTGCGGATTGGCTGGTGAAAATCTCGTTAACGGACATTGGGCAGTTTTATCGGCGTAGTGTATTCGGGCCACGTAATTGGATGTCCAGTAAGTCGACAGCAAGGTAGTGACACGTTGACGGTTCACCTAAACGGAATCAAGCACCAATCAAAAACGCAGCAAGCAGCTCCGATGAGTTTTGGCTCAACTGACCAATAACTGACTTGAACAGTGTTCAGCGGGCCGAAATTTCACGGCACTGGGTGAACACGACTCGTGTAAAAGCAGTTTTGTTTGGAATGAGTAATTTCAGATGACTACTTAAGAAGGTACAAGGGTAGAACCGCGAAGAAAGGGCAAATAAAAGGGAAAATTCACTGGTGGGAGACGCATTGGCATATCCCGTGGTCGGCCTTACAAGCCGTTGCTAAGGCCTATGGCGAACCTAGTGCAGCGGCATAATTTAACTCATACACACGTGCATGTGTAGTCACTACAATCAGAGATGGCCAGTGTCGGCGTTGTTTATGCAGCCCTCGACAGTTGTTCCAAGGTCAAATTTTCAAGTGTTGGAGTCCAGATTTTGGCAGATTAACACAACCCCAATTGTGCTGTCCGCTTGGGTTCAACTCAACACCGTTATATCACTTAAAAAGACGTGTAGTAGGACAAAATCTTTTCTAACTGTCGATTTAGAATGTCACTTATCAGTAGAAATGTATACAGCCATCTAGTTTGAACCATGGAACAACATTAGAATCTGACTGCAACAAATGTACTACTGAAGAATCTGTGCTAATTCAGTAGCATGTGCCCAAAAGCTTTTAAATTGTCGAAGACGGACAAGGTCACGGCCTGAAACACCTCGCTTCCGAGAAATCGCCCATTTAGGTTAATTTAAAGCTAAGTACAGCAAAGTGCAAAGAAACTAACGCATGGTCATGATAAAGTAGCAAATGCTGATGTCTGTTTTGTGCCTCTGATTTGACTGAATAAATTCTTTTAAAAAGTGCAAGTGAAAAAGGCCAGGGCCTCTATGTAAATGCTTTATTTTTTGCCTAGCATGTGTTGTTTTCAGTGAAAACTCTCCCCTACCCGACTCCAATGTAAAATCACACCGCGTGGCCCAGTTTTATTCGAGGATTACGCTATGACTCGCCACGCTGGCTCGTGCCCTCGCGAGGATCGTGTCTATCTTCCTTTCAAGCGGCGAGGGTCTATTGGCGAGGTCCTTGGCCGCCTCCCTCGCGTGCACCCGTTTGTGGCCACTCAGGTTGCTTCGGCATCGAAAGGACTTTCCGCAGTCGGGGAAGTCGCAGGCGTAGGGCCGCTTATTCAAGTGCAGGTTCATGTGGTCATCGAGGTTCGTCTTTTTGAGAAAATTCTTCTGGCACCCGGGTACAGTACACGCAAAGGTCTTCCGCATCCCTCTATCGAGATGGACCATTCGATGTGTGAGTAGATTCGACTGCCTAGCGAAGGCCTGCTGACAGCCGGGGTGGTCGCAAATGTAGGGCTTTTCACCTGTGTGTATCCGGTAGTGATTGATGAGGGCGTGGTTATAACGGAACACCTTGTTACAACCCGGATACGTGCAGGGGTGTTCGGAAGGGGCTGAGAAGTCCAACGGTCCTTCGTCCTCACTCGGCGGGGTCGTTGGTGAGATGCGAGGGAATAATTGATTACCATAGCCCAGGGTGTAAGTAAATTGAAGTGAACTGGGGAGGTTGGAGAAGAATTCGGGACCACGTCGATTTGGTTCGGCCGGCCAGTGAGTGAGGTCCAGTGCCCCGTTGGTGCCATTGGCCAGCTTCGGTTTCTTGATCAAAGCTAACGGCTCCAGTGGTTCGCCAACTTCTTCCTTAGTCACCTCGTCTCCTCCGCCTGCTAATCTGGGCTTTTTGTTAGGTGGTCCAGTTCTCAAGTCAAGCGGAAGTTCAATTGCAGGCAGTGCTTCTGTCGCCATTCGCAAAAAGTCCGCCGCTGTCTTGGACAAGGCCGTGGCAACGGCCGACTGCAGAAGCGCAGCTGCCAAAAACGGCAGATTGATGGACGACGCTGGAAGGTACGCGAAACCCTCCTTCAGCGGAGCGGGCTTCTCGGACACGCCATGTCTGTCCATTTCTGAGTTCGATGCTGCCTCCGTTTTGGTGACCTCCGCTTGCATTTTCATGGCCCAGCAGTAAGTGCATGTGTGGGGCTGTTTAATTTTATCGATCGATTCTTCACGCTTGCCACTGAAGTCATGAACCAGTGAGGCTTCGTCTTTTGCGCCAGGAGGCACTGGTCGGCTTGGAAACTTGTCAGCGGAGGCAAACTCCCCACACCGAACGGAACCAGGCCACCCACGAAGATCCTTGTCGTCGCGATGAGCCAATAGGATTTCAGCTCATCGATCAAAATCTAGCTCATAATTACCACATAATCTAGCATAAATACACTGAATCTTTGTCTAAATTTCTCAATATACGTGTTAGAAAAATGCTGAAATTTTATTTGAATGCTAAACTATCGGTAATTTGTACACTTTAAGGGGCAATAAAGTTAATATCATGTAAATCCATTCCGACTGTTTTAGAGGGAACAGTTTCAACCAAACTGTTCGTTTATGCGTCAAAAATAAACTGTTGTTATCGGAAAAATTTTGTTGCACAGAAAAGGCTGCAAAAGGCAAAGGATATCTCGGGTTTTTTCCACTCCAGCGGCTGTTTCATCACTCACCGACACCTCGAAGTAAGGCTAAATGCTGACAAGTGGAAAATTTCCGAGTAGTGTTTTCGGTGTAAAGTTGACTTAATTTGTTTCCCATGCTTCATTAAACAAGTTTATTTTTCAAGGTTGTTGAGATTGTCGCGTGTTTGCCAAGAAAGCAAACTGCAATTCTAAAAATTCTACCCTCTGAAGAGAAAATTCAACGTACTTACTTTTACGCAGTAGATATTTATAATAACTTGTGATTTCTCGAGCATCTTGAATTAGATTGGCGCGGGTTGGCTCAAAGCCTCTGACTCACTCATGCGATTTTCACGTCGTAACCTGATAGGTCAATAAAGAAGCATGTGGGGCATTTTTTGACAAAAGTAAAACGCAAAATTGTGCAAAAAAGCGTTTGTAAATCTCCTGATGGTTTCCCGAGTGAGTATTTACTGCAAGTTAATTCCAACGGAAGTTCAAATTAAGGCAGTGCATAAAGTCAACCGCTGTCTTCGACAGAACTGTGGCAACGGCCGACAGTCGATTTGATGGCAGTGGAATCTCCTTATCCCCAGAACGAACAAAACGGAACTTCCAGTAGCGCATTTTAAACTCAAAACTATGTAATGCACACCGCTCATCTACTTACGAGCTAGCACTGCATGGAGTAACATCAGTCATGATCATCCACTTTAAAAGAGGCATTAGATCTTGTCGTTTCAATTCAACTGATTCCCGAATCCGAGGATCTTCTAGTTTTGGCAAATGAAACTGCATCATATGGACACCTTTGAATGCTTCCACGGCTGTAGCAGGAGAAGGCATTCGGCGATACTACGTGGGAAATGTTAACCGTAAAGTAATTTAGACGCTTCCACAGCTGGGAGGTTTCATTGGCTCTTCGTATTCTCGTTATTTTCCGGTCCAGCATGGAGCCGCCATGACGGGGAGTTCTTCAGATCGTTTGATCGCTAACCAAGGCGGTGCAGGTGACGGTGGTGTTTACGCAACGATGCAGAGTTCCCGCCGTTTGACACATTGTTGCCACAACACACCAGCCGCTCATTTGACGCCCGTCATTGTTTTCGTGATGCAACGTAGTACGTCGGTTGTGTCCGTCTTTCTTCCTACGCACGGCGTAGGGAGTCAATCGTGTTCTTGGTGTGACGTCATGCTCAATGAACACAACAACCTGTTGCCATGGCTTAACCACTTTTTGTGATTTTTAGGGGAGACCAACTACGTCGTTAGATTCAACTCTTTTTTCTCCCAAGAACTCCTAAACTCAAGACCCAATCTCGAAAATAAGAGGGCCGTAGCATAGATTTGTTAATCTTGATTTACCCCTAGGTTTGATTCCAATGCTTACAGATCTGCTCACGGAGCGAGCCGTCACCATGCTGAATGCTGTTTGAAGTGTACAAAGCAGCGAGCAGCTATATTTGTTGTGTCAACACTTACGGTGTACGCTGTTTACCGTCACAATCTTGATTGTTTATCAACACGCGTATACACTGTCCAGCATTGCGATTCGTCTTCTCTTCTTTGCTGGTTCGGTGTGTTTAATCGCCTTAGTAATGAATCTGTTTTAAACGTCTGTCGTTTATAAAAGCCCATTCTGAAAAGCATTCTGTTTAGGAAGTCTTTACTACTGTATCGCTCTACGTTTGTTTGCAATCTCACAATTATAAAGCGATTCGCGTCCATCTTTGCCTTTCATGGGCTGTTGATCTTCCTCATAGGCGAATCAAACGCACAAAGATGTTGAAAAACCCGAGCCCTAGCAAAGAGGAGTGAGGTACAGCAGAGCAGAATGTACCGACTGACAACAAACCAGAATTGATCGCCAGGCTCCGTCCACCCGAGTCCCCTGTTCTGGCTACTTCGCTTCCCATTTGTCTCTGGGTGGCTGCTGATCTTTTTCGTAGACCATTCAAACGCACAAGGACAACGGATTGGCTGAGCCTATGGCGTGATCCAATATGGCTGCGACCTATACCTGCACTTCAGAAGCGTGCCAATTCGTGTCAATTTTTTCTGCATTATCTACGTTACTTCATGCTTTCCATGACTACGTGCGTGGACGAATAAGTGCGCACATCAGGATGAACGAGACTATGACGCTGAAGACTAAATGTAGCATGACTGCGAAATGCGGGAATTCTGCGACGAAACAGGCCCCTGCTTGATCATTAGACGGCGCTGTAGATCAAGCAAGATCGCATGTGACACAGACAGTGGGTGACGAGTCACGTGAACGGGAAGAAAGTGCGAGATTTAATGTCATTTTTGATTGCGTGGGATCACTTAAACAAACCAGTTCTTTAACAGCTGCTAATACAATATTAGGTAGGAACAACCGATGGCTAATATCGAAGACCCTCCGATTTTTCTTTCTAATTTGACACATCTTATCTAGATTAATTAAATAAATGTAGTGAGGTTTTTTCTAAAGGTCTACCATGCGATTGAAGGGTTGAGGATTCAACGCAATCAAATCCGTAGCGCTGATACCAACAGGCAATACCTGAAATATCTCCAGTTTGTCGTACTAGTTGTAAATTAGAGACCTTGGCAAGCAGAACTTGGCATTAACGATTTCGTCTAATAAGATTAAAATTGTTTTGTTTAAATGAAGACAAAAGAACCTTCCTCCTGGAAATGCACTATTTTGCCTTTCCAACTGTTCATTGGACGGCAAATCTGGCGTCCTTGAACTTATCGATCCAAACTATATGCCATGTGATTGCAAGCTGCGACACCACGTGTCGAGGCCTTACTGAGTTAACCCACGGAGATGCTACCGAGAATTAACAATATAGCCCTTATGAAACACTACTCAGACGGAAGGCAGCACGATGGCTCTCGCGCCAGAGTCACGAGGAAGAGTGTAGCAGGCTTGTACATTTCAAAACAGCCGAAATCGCATGAAAGCACTAAGTTACCACAGTTGTCAAAAACAAAACGCACTGTTCTGCAAGACAAACACGAGGCCTCAAACCTGGGGGACAAGAGAGCCCTTCAGATTCACAAGCAGAAGCAAGAAGCTCCAGCAGACCGTCGTTGAAGCCGCAGAGCCAACTGACGTGGAAGTTCCCTGCCAACGAGGCCGCAGGAGATAGAACGTAGAAGGCAACTTCAACGAACCAATCCTCAAGTGTGCATGAAGATGGGTGCCCCAAGGGATAATATGAGCATGGCTTTGTTGTGCTTAAGACTTTGAGAAGTCCATTCTGCATTTTAACAGATATTGTACAATTTGATGTCGATCTTGTATTTACATTATACACAGTGTTTTCTGATTGTTCTTAACTGTAACAAAAACCAAAATTGGTACAGAATGTTTGTACACTGATCAATAAGTACGCGTGAGAGGTTTACGCAATACGAACACGTAATCACAGAAAGCTTACCCGCATAGCAAAGGAAGAGAGGTGAATCGGCAGACCTCCAAAAGCGAATCTATTTTGGGGTTAAGTCTGAGGCGATCATTTCGAAATACAGGCTAATTCTTTGTGGTCCATCCATCGGCAGGCAGTGCCGACCCGTAGAGCCAATTCTCAAACTGCTTTCATTCCAGAAATTGTCCCTCCTGCCCAACTTTTTTCCACAAGGCGAAAAGTCACGTGGTGCTACTCAACACCACACGAGCTGATCGTCTCTTTCCCGAAATTCATGCTTAGTTTATGAATTTCGGCAGAGGTGACACTAGACTCCACTTCAGAGCCCACAGATTGAGGTAACATTTCCACCACGACATGGTTTGGAACCACGCCATTTTCGATTCGGCATCACACCTGTTGATGACCAGACAGTTTAACGTGGTGGTGCGATTCAAGCTGCGGTCTTCCTCTGACATCTCAACACACCTAACACATGTGCATTCAGTGGGGGTTGGGAGTGTTAATTACTGTTTCCCCTCTAATGGCTCTCCAATTTCAATGGAGAATGTCAATCGGAATGTCCGTTTGTCAGTCTTAGGTGGACGGCCATTTGGCTGGAGCCAACGGCCCCGCAAATGTGACCAGACATTGGTTTGAGCATTGGAGGATGATGCGAGTTGGGCTGCTCTAAGCGTTACTGTCTGCCAATTTTCGAACACGCAATTCTTACACTACTATGACAGTTGCTTGGCCTTCACCAACCACATTTCACGTTGCATTCTTTCGCAATTAAGATCTAGTTTGCGCCTAAATTGTTTGGTTCCAAATTGGCACAGCTTCTTCACAATTAATTGTTTCATCGTTAACTGGGTTATTTTGAAGTAGCAAGCAACGGAAATTTACATGACTGCTGAGTTTGTGCGCATTTCTCACTGGTTCGCGTTTCTCCCTGTCTAACACCGGAATGTTACATTCAAATAGAGGTGATTGGACATTAATGCTCATAATTGGAGAACATGTGGCTATTGTCTAACGCATTCGTTATGAATTTATCAGGCAGCATTTTCTGCTTTTATTACCACAATACCCTGTTTCCGCATATCTGACTGGATGTTACAACTACATGTCTGTACCTTCAATGATTACAAATAACTCAAAAGCCACGTGAACTTCATCGACACTTACCAATCTTACAACCTCTGCTCTCTGCGAATCACGCGTAAGGTGAGGGCACTATCTGTCAACACGCATGGACGGAGATTGGGGTTAAGTAGGAAAAAAGTGCAGGTCAGAACTCTACGTTTCGCACTTAACCAGCACCCCAGATCTCCTGCAGGACGCTAGGCCCCACCTTCCCAAGCTGATGTAAGCCAAAGGCCGAGAGATCTGTCGGAATGTGCCCACCTAAATGAGTCAGGGATGACCTCGACCCGATGGATAAAGGCGGATTAACACGGATGTGGCTGTCAGTAGAGAGGCGTCGGTGACTCACCCACTGCGGTGGTGTGATTAGGGAAATTGTGTAAGCAATGACGAAATCCTAACCCGCTCTGAGCCGTCTTGGGGAACGCCGGATCCCCAATAACTTGGCAAAACCACCGCATAATGCAACTCACTGACCAGTGAGCGAAGCTACTAGCTTTCGGTATAGTTTTCGTAAAGTGGTACTTTCAAATTCCACATTGCCGAGGCAAGAATTCTGGTTTGTAACGTGAAACCCTTGTCACAGGAAGCGGTGATTTGCCTTTGGTAATTCGGCGAAATCCAATCCACGTGCACTAAGCGACTTGATTTACGATGTGCGGAGAAATTAAACCTCAAGTAGTTGAAGTCCTTTTTTGAAGTGTGAATTTGCGGAGTTGAGACGAGTTTCACTGATGTTGCTTTCCGTGTAAATCGAAGTGTCTTTTTTTCAAGAGGGTGATGACTTAGCATATCTCCATCACGAAAGTAGTGGTACACTAAATTTCGTGCAGGAAAGAATTTGCGATGAGAAAAAAAAATCCATGAATCTTCAAAATCTGTGATCCAAAATTGGTTCGACCTGAAACGCCTATATCCTCCCCAGTTATTCATTTGGATTGAAAGCCAAACAAGAATCCAGATTTGCAGGAAGCCAAATAAGCATCGCCTGGCCTCATACTTCAGGCATCAGAAGGCAAAGTAGGGTATTTGTGGGAAAAGTAGGCGACGGAACATGTGTAATCCTTCTGTCATCGTTCAGAAGGGTCTTGACGGTGTTTAAATCGGTTACATCACTCCGCATACCTACGCACATAGTTCCTGGATTTTAGCCAAATGACAGGAAATGTGATGCCACTTGTGACTTTTTCAGAAACTGTCAACTCAAGTGGAGCATAGCTAATTGAAGAAGTCTCCTTTTTCTTGCGTCTAATTTACTCCGCACAATCCTGCAACCCTATTGCCATTGAAGGTGTTTCCTGATGATATTTACCAGTTTATGCTAATTTAATGCCAATTCATAAATTTGAGCAAGACACGGCAAAGGAGACATCCACAAGTCGCCGTGTCGCCAACGTCGGTTCTTAATTAAGCCGTGACCTCGATGGTATGGCAATATTTGCAGTGCTGGTTTCGCGCCAACGATTCACACCATGCGGGCAGCCAGCACAAAATGACACAACACACCTAGCAAGCACCAAAACCACGTTCACAGTCCCACGACAGACCTCCAAAAACGCGAATCTGCGTATTTGGTTCATCCCGTTGGTCCTTGATGGGGAAGTTTTGTTCTGTTGGCGACGTATTGATGCGAACTAGGGGCATCTCAAACGCTAACTTTTTGACTTTGCATTTGCAGGAAGTTTCAACTTTTAGCACTGCGTTTGCTTGCCTGCCAACTGCTCCATGACGAATTGAATTCACGATAGTCCCTTCAAGACAAGCCATAGAAATAAGTGCAAGATACGTAACCAATGAGTAGCATTTAAGCGACAAAAATTGGGCTCAGACACAAATAGCGATCGCGCCTGCATTTAAAAGTGCTTTTTTTAGAGATTAGCATGAATCCGACGGTTTCAAGGACTGGTTACTCCAGCTGACCATCCACAAAAGCGTGTAGTGAATCGTATAGATTTACGTCCATTAATCTGGTTCTTGCAGTCGGCAATACACTGACCCCCTATTTCAAGAATATCGGACCATCTGCTCTCACACACGTACCTCCCCCCACCACTATCCATTGAAACCTTCCGACCATTCGGACTTTGTACCTCGACTATTTCACCCTACAGCGAGTGCACAGCACTCACACAACTCAACTTGGTTGAGCTGTCTGGTAAACGGTCGTGTCTCCGCCATTCCATGTCATCTACTTGTCTTCTCGGGTATGTGAGTAGCGTAAACGTACCGAATTCTGCTCAGTGGCCCTGGCGTTGTACAAGGTCACACACCGGAACCCTCAACAAGCACCAGTAGCCACTCTCGTGGCTGCATCACAATGGATGCCTGAGTTGTTATAACAAAGGCTCCACTTATGAAGATGACGACGCCCACCTATGTCCTGAGTCAAGTCGAAAGGCCCACATTTTTCGAATTTGGTGCTCGCTTTTAATCGTCCTAGATAGGTAGCCAACTGTTCTGCGGAATATATGGCATAGATAAGACCCATTCCTGGCAATGGTTTGTGCTACTGACAAGATTTTTTTACGATCACTTTGTTTGGAACCCCTTCATGTGGTCTTGAACCATACCATACACCTACACTGATCCCCGGAAGATTAAAAAGACAAGGGATGTCAGCGGCAGGATCGTTTACTAGACAACTCAACGAAGTTGAGTTGTGTGGGTGCGTGCGCTCGCAGTACTGCATGCCTCAAGTAGTTATCGATCAATAGTTTGGGTGAACTAGTTAAAGTACGCGTATCTGAATGGTCAGAAGAGGTCAACAGATACCGAGGGGAAAGATACATGCACCGTGGCTGAACTGGGGGTCAGTATGTCTCAGACTGCAGCAACCAGGTTAACGGACATGAATCAATATGATTCACTACAATCTTCCGTGGCAGAATGAGTGTTCGTACGCTCCTAGGGATAAAAAACAATTTTATGCCTATAATAGACTGATCGAGGAAAAATTGGGGTAGAATGAGTTTACCGTAAGAAACAAGTTTTGTTTCTAGGTGGTAGAGGCAACGAAATTGTTCTCAACCCCTGCCAATCTGGATGCGCAAAGTCACGCCAAAAGTTAAACGTTGCTTGTGCTTTCTCAGAAAGGCGAATTAACTTCATTAGCATTGTTGTTGTTGTTATTGTTGATGGGGCTAAGGATCAACAATTTCGGTAATTCACATTTAATCAGATGGAACCCACAACGGAACCCAGAGATAACATGTACTGCAGGTAATAAGACAGGCATCCAAATTAATTTTTTAGTGAAGGTACGTGTTGATATGACGAAGACCTGGCTCAAGTATTAAGTGGGTATTAATTTGGACAAATTTTTGGGATCTAGAATGTCGAGTGCTAAGATGCTCAGGTGAGAAATTTTCGAAGTTAGCGCATGTTGACACCTTCACAATCCCGGTGCGTGTAACTATTTGCTGCAGATGTCGGTTGGTAACTAATACCTGTAGGTTGACATGTCGCCATGACTTCGCTACACCAAATCCACCAACTTTAAAGGCGTCAGAAAGCGCTGGTTGTGACTTAGATGCGTGGGCAAAAGCACACCGCGATGTGTCACGAGGCTCTCAAAAAAGGATCCTGACACTTGTCACCCCGTTTTTTTCTGGGAGGGGGGTCAAAATGCACACAATGACATCGTACAACAATTCACCTCACAACTTAACCATTTTCTCTGAGTTGACAGAGTTACTAGTCAATTTTGTGGGCAGTTGACTCCCAGCCAATGAAATTAAAATTCGTGAGTTGTTTGAGTATCGATTTTTGGCAGGCGTGGGCGAGCAAGAATTTGATCGATTATCTTGAGTTCGCTCGACGTAGCGACAATCGTTCAGATATCGATGTCTAGATTCATGTAATAAGCTGACGTCTTATAGTGCTATCGACAAACCTAACCATCACTCCCTTATTGTGGCAATATCTGGAATGAGTTCCAAGTTATCTACTATCGGCTTCGGTGTGACTTTAAAATCACACCACAAGCCTTTACTCTGGATGGAGTTTGCGTTGCTCGATTTTCTAGGTGATAAACAGATTTCCACCGAAAATATCGGGAAACGAGAGCCCTTGTGAAACGTCAGCGATCGAGAATAAGTCTAATTTTCACCGCACACACCTAATTTTAAGCATATTGATTGGGAGATCGATATCCTGGCAGAAATAGGTTTGTGCTATAATCAAAACCAGACTACTTTACGGTCCGGTACAGTTAAGTTTGACAGGGTTTTTAAACGAGCGTAAGTATCCATTCAGATGTTTGGATTTAGGTTCAGGAAGCATTCTAGTTGCATCATGGACCGATGTGATTGATTCAGTCCATCTGATGAATACAGAATTATTCTCTTCTAAGGTAGAATATCCATGTCGTTAGGTCAAATGAATTCTGATATGACTCCTTCAGCTAAATTGGTATTTTATCCCATAAGAGAGCACCAAATGCTGAAAGCTGTTGCGAGGGCCTCATTGGCGGTCCATCATTGAAGTCACCAGTTTTTTTGTATTAAATATACACACCGTTTGTTCATTCACACAACCATATTTTAAAACTAGCAATGGTAAAATGACCTAAAGCCCAAAAGTACATTGCACAATTCCTACTTAGTTGATCCGTGACGAACTTTAATTCGCTCACCTGAGTGCCCTATATTTGCACTTGCGGGTATTATTACACCAGTTTCCAAAAGCAAAGTGCGAATCGAAATGCGTAAAGAGTTAACGACGCTGCCAAATCCCTCCAGCTAACCCGGGTCTCAATATGTGTTTTGAATAATAATCCACTGTTGGTAGACCTTTCGAGGTAAAATGCAGTACCATTTCTGCGCATCCCTGTAGAAAATTAAACTATCTTCTCCAAACCTTCACACGTCCACGGACCATTAAAAGTTTCAGTTCATCGATTTTCACCAGGCTGTGGGGGGAATAGTAAAGCATCGGTTTGCTGACTGTGTGTATTAGCATGAGTGGAGATGCTTTTCACGGGAAACGACATGACAGGTGACCTTGAAAATAAGTGACAGCAAATGAAAACCTCGATTCCCCATGAAATCATACACCCATCACTTTTCCTGCCTTGTTTTTCATAGTTGGGAGGTGTATCATTTGAATTTTGGTAAGCAGCTGGAGACATATTTAAGATACCTCGTGAATATACTCTTACTAGGCATTAGTGAACGTGAAATTAATCGATACCGGTGATCGATTATTTGAATTCTGTTCAGACATCACGGGGATTTGCAGGTTGTTTGCACTTATGCCGAAGTCCAGTCGCACAAAAGAAAACGGCGCTCTAAAAGTCGGTTCCATAAACGGTTGAGAATTTCTCGTATTTGGTCCCAACTCTTCGTGGGATCGATTTCCACAATTGGGGCCTTAAAAAATTCGGATTATGATAGACGAAGAGGCGGATGTCTGTCAGGCTGTGGTGAAGCACTACTGGCTACTCAAGGTACATGTACCCACTTCGAGATATCGTGGTTTGCTATCTCGTAAACCTTGCCTTGGCACTACCATACGTGTTTTTGGATGCAGCTTATCTCCAACATGCGAATGAACTTGACGCGAGCAACATTAATTCTCAACTACGGTTGACAGCGGAAAATGCCAAGAATTCCGTACCAGAAATTACTTTGAACATTGCTTCGAGATTGCTATTTCAAATCAGACCTTTTCTAAACGTAAATGGCTTGTGCGAGCTCGGTCACAAGTAGCAAGTCATCTGAGTCACTACCTGCATATTGTACCAAGGTTCAATTGATCTGCGATTTCTAATGGACTCCAGTCATGTTTGCAAATACAACAGTTAGTTTCTGTATGTCGTTGAGGCAGTGAATCTGCGATAATGTTTACTTTTCATGTCTGTCTAGTGAAACCTTCCTAGGCAAAAAAGCATGATCATTTTACTGTCAACTGTTCAAGAACGGGTGATAATCAAATCACTCCAGAAAGACAACAAATTATGTTTACTGGATGGACACCGGTGTCGAAAAGATTAATTCCAGGGTGAAAACGACCTCTGATTACTCTCACCATGGATTCGTTCCTTCACACAACTGTTTCTCTTTGTTCTCAAGTCCCCCACTGATTTGTCGACACACACAGCACGATAACTCATCATATCTGGTTGAATTACCTTCTCACTCTGACCTTTGAAATGGGTTTATGGGGATGATTACGATCCGGTAGGATTTCAAGGTAGTTGTGAAAAAAAACAGCATATTAGTCTAATGTCTTACCGCATTCAACTCAGCGAGCCATCATCACAATAAAACAAAAGCCATTTGCTTCAGCAGCCTGACAAGGGGCTGAAGTGGATCCTGATGGTAAAATCCATCCCTTACAATCACACGATTGTGCGACCACGATGCTCGGGCTCTCCTCTGCACACGCACTCCATGTATTTCACCATTATGGTGCCTGTGTGTTTGCTAGTTCCTCAGAATTCTATTGGCTGACAGCCTCTGTCATTCGTGTCTCCCATGTGCCCGTCTGTAACGTAAAAGTCCACGCGACTGCGACTCAGCAAACTCTGGGTCAAGTCAATCCATGATTGTCTTTTTTGCCCGAATCGGCAATTGCGATGTGATTCGGGACCCACACCAGAGCCTCTGCAGGGTTCTGTTGAAAGATAACAAGAAAAGGCTGATTTTGAAACGGAAATTTCACGTTAATGGGCCGCTTTCGAAGTTGGCAGAAGAATAGGGATCAATTAATCCCTCCTACAACAGCGCAATAATTGCCAACTCCAACTTAATGTGAACAACCACCAGTGTTCCACAGATGTTTTGCTTGATTTCATTGCCTTAAAATTAGATCAGCGGGGGTGGAAGTCCAGGTTGACTACCATCTGAGTTAGCGCAGATTCTTAGAATGTGACCAGCGGTGTCAAGTGGATACATTGAGCTGTCTTAATTCGTGTAGCCCTGTATGCAATATAAATCAATTAGTATCTCAGAAACTTACGGGGTGGAAGGGAACGTTAAATGCTCAAATCAAATCACACACCCTTAGGTTAGTGTTGTGATTCACGTGGGTTGGTATCATTAGCCACAAGATTGTATCTCGTAAGTTTTTAGTCCTTGTGCTAGCTGAGCCTACGCATGGACTGGTAAGTCTTTGTTTTCCCTTTAATTTACGACATCTCTCACGATAAAAGCAGCTTAATTGGTGACGTTGAATCACTCCTTCTTGTGGCACTGTTCCCCTTAATGTAACACTTCCATGCTTTTATATCGGTGAGTTGTGAATCGTGTTTATTCACACCCCTTAATCCAGTCGCTCCACCTCCGACACAGGGTTCCCCTTTTCGCAGCATGTCGCCGGCCGCGCGGATCCTCAACTCCCCCTGCATTGACACGAATATTTATCTTGGAGCATCCCCACACCTAGGTCTCGATGTTAGCGCATGTAACACACACACACACACACACACACACACACACACACACACACACACACACACACGACACAACGACACCAACGTGGTTGAGCTCCGAAGTAAACGGTTGTGTCCACGTCCTTTCTGGTCTTCTTCTTCATTGCGGGTATCAGGCAAGCGTAATCGGGCCAGGGTCGAATCCGTGGTCCCGGCGTGATTCAAGACCACATGCTGGGGCCCACAACAGTTGTATGTACACCTTTTCACAGAAATCAGAGTTTCTTAAGCAGTTATTATTTACAAGTAGGACCTATCGTTGTCAAAAAATGCAACACTTCATAGGTGGTAGGGCTAGATAATAAAATACATCCAAATAAAATTTTTGTAGTCTCTCCGACGATTTAGGCTGTATGTCACCTGTCGCAGTCCATCCAGCTCCATCCTCTGGGGACTGCTTTCAGCGAGGATTTCGAATCTCCGGGGAGATTTGTGCCGCACATGGCTGTCGCCGTCTTCCTCGTAGAACAGTCCATCGGCGTACGGCACTCGCCTGGGCTGGAAGTGGATGAAACGCACCCGGTTGTATAGATCGTCGTCCTCACCACCCCAGCCCTCGAAGGAGTTCGACGCGCCATTCATCGCCTCGATGTGAGGCCGTCTGAACAGAGTTACGCCTCCCAGCAGCGTGTCGTACATTCTGGAATAAATGGAAGCACAGTTTAAAGTCGGTGGACATTGCTGAGTGTCAATCGGAATCCGCTTTGGTTGTGAATGTCTACGGGCTTGACTCAAGATGGCAGATGCCTCGAAATAACAGACCACGCACGGCTACTAGTTCTCTTACCATATGCCCTTATGAAGCCTGCAGGACGACAGGGGGCTATTACACAGGTGAAGACCGTTCCTAATTTGACTTGTAAATTGCACGAACCGAGCGAATCACATGGGCACTAGCGGGCATGTTTGTCAGCACTAAATGGTCAGAGCGACGATTAATCTTAGCCGTTTGCTGGCCATTGTTGAATGAATAGTGTCGCCAGAACAGGTCATTTCGTAGACCAAGTAGGTGCCAGTCTTCGAGGCTCTACGTAGATTCCGTGGCAAACGGAATTCGGGCTTAAATTGAACTCAAATAGTTTGCAGAACATTTAGACGGAAACTCAAGGCAATCCAGGTACCTCCTACACCCCCACCAATGACTGAGGGCTTCATGGAGCTACACGGTGACGTACTGGTTTTGTCGAAAGAGACATTGATGGGAATTGAGGATGGAATTCCAGATTTCTTAGGGACGAGTGTCCCAATTTCGGTTAAATCAGATTCTACGGATGAACAAAAGGTGGCAGCGTATCACACCACGATAGACACCTAATGAATTCTTTTCAGGGAATACAAAAGTCCTGAAGTAGAGTCGTTGCCTAGGCAACAAATTGCCAAAATGAACACTTGTAGACGAAAGCCCACACATCTCGACATTACAGCTGACCCAGTAACTGGAGAGGTCAACTCTGTTAGATTCAGAAATGTCTTTATGTCTTAATATTTTTAAGCATTAAAGGTAAGAAAGACTTGAACCACCGGCAAGGGCGTTCCAACCCAACAATCGTGTGAATTTCGTGTGCTTGTTACTCCACAACAACCCAGTTATCGATAAAACTATTTATCGCGCAAAACTGTGCCAATTTAGCACAAACAAATCATGACGAAAGTCAGGTTACCAAAATGCTTCTGATTTCTCACCATCCTTATTTCGTGTCAAAACTCTCGTAAGCAAACATTGCTTCTATTGACAACGTGAAATGTGGCTGGTGAAGGCCAAGCAACTGTCATAGTAGTGTAAGAATTGCGTGTTCGGAAATTGGCAGAAAGTAACGCTTAGAGCAGCCCAACTCGCATCATCCTCCAATGCTCAAACTAATGTCTGGTCACATTTGCGGGGCCGTTGGCTCCAGCCAAATGGCCGTCCACCTCAGACAAACAAACGGACATTCCGATTGACAGTCTCCATTGACATTGGAGAGTCATTAGAGGGGAAACAGTAATTAACACCCCCAACCCCCACTGAATGCACATGTGTTAGGTGTGTTGAGGTGTCAGAGGAAGACCGCAGGTTGAATCGCACCACCACGTTAAGCTGTCTGGTCATCAACAGGTGTGATGCCGAATCGAAAATGGCGTGGTTCCAACCCATGTCGTGGTGGAAATGTTAACTCAATCTGTGGGCTCTGAAGTGGAGTCTAGTGTCACCTCTACCGAAATTCATAAACTAAGCATGAATTTCCGGAAAGAGCTGATCAGCTCGTGTGGTGTTGAGTAGCGCTACGTGACTTTTCGCCTTGTAGAAATATTTGGGCTGAAGGCACAATCTCTGGAATGAAATTAGTTTGAGAATTGGCTCTACGGGTCGGCACTGCCTGCCGATGGATGGATGAATGTTACGTTTACCCGTAACAATGGAGAATACCTCTCAAATAACGGTACCAGATCCCTCGCTGAAAGCTAGAACCGACCTTCCCAGGCTAATGCCAGAACAAGACCAGAGCTCGAGTAGAGAGCTTTATTCACGTGAGCCACGTGCAGAGAAGAAGTGATATCGAAAGTAATTCAAGTCAAGGTTGACCTTGACTTGGTAAAAGCGTAACAAAATAAATGTTAATAAATTAATGTAAATAAAATCAGAAACCAATCTTGGGGAATCGTGGATCCCCATCAATGAATTGCTGGACCACAGAGAATTAGCCTGTATTTCCAAGTGATCGCCTTACAATTAACCCAACAGTAGATTCACTTTTAGCAGTCTGTCAACTCACTTCATGTCAATCACTGCTCTTTCAGTAGGCTTTGCAGGAGTGGTGTTAAATAGAATAATTTTTTTATCCCATACGCAGCGTTTTTGCCTGGCCTTCACATTTCAGGAGTGCATCATCAGATGACCAATCAATCACTTAAGTAGACTACGTAGACTAAATGACACTAGCGTTGCTCAAACAGTTGTGGTTTAAGCCTCAATTTACACCAGCCTCTACACGGCAACAGGCTAAACGCGAGGCAGTGGCAGTCAGAATGAATAAGACGCGAGTAAAGGCGGCATTGGGAATGTTGGCATATCATTCAAAGAAGAACGTATAATCGTGTTTTTACTGTCCTCAATTATATGAAATTTACAAGACATTCCTTCAGCCTAACTCAAGGGACTTCATCCAAATAATGACAAATAATACAAACGCGATCACTTTACAAAAAGAACAGCTTACATTTTACCTCCATTTTTGTATTTTACGTATCTGAGGAGTTGATGTGGTCGGAAGAGGCACTTATAGGGTGTTGTCATGAGCATTGGTAATTTATCCACGTCGTGGAAGGCGTAGCAGTCGCCTCCAGCCAATCGATCGTTCACGTTGGCTTTAAATATCTCCGATAATGCCGCGTTGAAGAGCTTCGCCCTATTGAACGGCCTTGAGCCATGTTGTTCTGCCACCAAAATCTCATACTGAACGTCCTTGATCTTCAGGTAAGGTGTCATGTGCAAGAGAAATGCAAGCAAATCCCGCTTCCGATCGCGGTAAGGCACAATTATGATGAGTTTCTCGCGGTCACTGCGTGGCCTGTCGGGGCTACAGACCACGCGACTCGCGAATTCCGCAGCCAACTTGTCAATATCCTCGAGGGTCATGTTGGGCGAGAAGAGGAGTTTAGCTGCGGCAACGCTCTCGACTGGATCCATGTTCGTAATGTTGCATGTTGCCGCGTCTGAGTCCCGCGGAATCCCTCTTAGCACATTGATTGATTTAGTGAGGATGAAAATGGCAATAGCTGACATGATGACTGTGATTGCCAAGCATTTAGTGTGCAGACGCATGGCTGGCTGCAGTAACCTTAAATTAAAACGCCATTTTTTTATGTAAAGTCATGGTACTCAAGCCACACACTTAGCCTCCACGCGCGAATCTGATTGGTTGGTTCGTCTCCTCGCGTTACACTCGCGCAATATGAAGCCCAAACAATGGACCAGTGGGTTGCACTATAAATAAGCGATTTACCATATTTTCCGTTCCACTTGGATGCAGAGGTTAGGCAGTACTAAGGTATGAACAATTCTTCTTAATGTTACTTGCGATGATATCACTCGTTTACGTGCTGATTCACCTCACATGCATGATTTGCGTCAACCTTCAGAAACCTGAGCTAAATGTTTACCTTCTGAATTGAACAATCGAAAGCTTAGTCGCGTTTTCTGGACTTGTCTAAGGCAGTAATGCATTAGCGTACCGCACATCGCGGTATTGCTTAAATCAACTGCACGTGACTCCTGCATTCAATCAACGTTATGCTAATGTATGTAAGCTTAAGTAGCTGTTGTTTCTATTGGTGGCGTCCATTCGCCAGACGTGCAATGTCGCGGAAAATGGAGGTGTGCTGGATTTACTATTCTGGGTCTGCTTTGGCGTGGAAGTCTGCCTAATGTGAAAATTTCAAAGCAGAATTTGATATATATAACCCACGATCCAGTTGGTTCAAACGAGCCACTCGTGCTTCGTCTCTGTTGGCCTATTTACTGTTTGGAAATTGTTATCATCAGGCGAAATCAACTGTTTAAGTCAAAAAGTACATTTCTCTGATTGATGGCCACTCCATGCGTTAAAAATCAGCCTGGAAAGGGCGGAAGTTCATTATTATCTATGCGGTTATGGATTAAATCCTGCAGTCACGTTGCGCGAATCAAATGATGATCTCGAAAATTCTGCTGTGGGCCCCAACATGTGGTCTTGAATCACGGCGGATCCACTGAATTAACCCTGGCCTGATTATGCTTTCCTGATACCCGCGATGAAGAAAAAGGCCGGAGAGGACGTGGACACGACCGTCTACTTCAGAGCTAAACCACGTTGGTGTCGTGTGTGGGGTTTGCGCGTGTGTATTTATACCTCGGATGTGTGAGCCATAAGTGAGTTAACATCGAGACCTAGGTGTGAGGATAATCCAAGATAAATATTCATGCGAATGAGGGGGGAGTTGACGATCCGCGGGGCTGGCGACATGCAGAGAAAAAGGGGAACCCTGTGTCGGAGACGGGGCGATCGGATTAAGGGGTTCACTAAACACGATTCACGACAACTCGATCAGGTGCTTATGATGACAGATGTTTTAGGTATATCGTCTATACATCTTTGAAACATCCTGACCCTGCGGTGTAGGCCAAAATGCATGTCTTTTGGAGCTCTCGATTTCTAGTACTCAAACAGGACTAAATCAAATCTTGGAAAAATTTTGGCGAATCTATGCACCATGGGGAAGTAAGAAATTTTTGGAATCTGGAGCTGATTAGGAACCGTAACAAAACTGATGGCTAGGGAATTCTCACAGTGACGCCAATCTCCAGGTTATATGTGCGGTGCAACGTTCAAAGCACGATGCGGATCCTTTCAAGTTTAATCTACGCCATACAAGCCTCCATTAACTCCACTTTCAGGCGATCCCTCAATGAGACCTTCCTAGTATCTTGTCTAAGGAGCATTCTGGCATTTTCTAAGGCTTCGTGTAGAGCTCCTTGACGATATTTCCGCACATTTCCCCCCGACGACATCCACCAGCACGCCCACGTGAAATAGGCTAGGGTCGTTAGCGAGTGTTTTCAGTGGGCATGACCCCGCGGCAAACGTCTGCACTCAACAACTCACCCACGCACCCAACCAACACACCCATCTCCAAACAGTGAACAGCACCTCCGAATGTACCGTGCGTGATTATTAGGTACCACGAGGTAGATCGTTGCATTCAGACAACTGTCGCCAGACGTGTTACAGTCAACCTCCAATTCACTCGTGTCTGCACACAAACCTGTGGGATTTTCACGAGATGGCCTTCATGAGAGTAGCGCGATTACGGCGTCCAGCTCAGTGTCCGACATGCCTCAAGTGGAGGTTTGTAGTCTGCACTACTTATGAGCCCGTCAGTAAGTCATCATGCACGAGTGCATTGACTCTTCGCTTTCGTGGGTTTAGTCGTCGCTTGTCCGCGACACGCACTACCGCCTGCGCCACACTTGCTGGGGCCCAATACCACGCAAAGTACCCAAGGAAGAGACAAGACCGGACGTGGCTGATACGACCGTTTTGCTCGACAACTCAACGAAACTACGGTGTCGTGTGTGTGTGTGTGTGTGTGTGTGAGTGGGTGGGTGGGTGGGTGGGTG
>UXSR01000271.1:0-49126 GCA_900604375.1 Mesocestoides corti
AAATGTAGACTCATCTTTGTAGACTGATGGTGCAGCATCTGGTGCTCTGATGTAATTTGTTTTGCAAAAATCAAAAAATCAAAGCATTGTATAACTTTTGCCTATTGCAGTACAATTTATTAGAGTCTCTGTTGAATTAAACGCTGGACATTTTATTAATTTGAACAGGCGATTTTTAAACATTTCTATTAAATCAAAGTTTGAAGATATCTGTCAATTACATTTTGTCAAAGGTGCCCAAAATACGTGAAAATAATTTTAGGTGTTAGTTTTACTTGGGAACGACTATCTTCTTTTTGCCTCTCCTATCACTTAGCTTTCTGTTCTCAAATCTGTGACCTAGTGTTTGCTGTTATTAGGCATCCGTCTGTTTTTCCTATTGAATTGATTCTGCTCCAAAAATGTAACTGCGCCAAGTTTAACGTGGCTCTATGTTTGAGTGGGAAAACCAATTTAATAGGAAGTCCCTAACTAAAGGGAATAAAGAAAAATACAAGCTTTGCAGTAACGTGGTTTTGAAAGCATGTCTAGCTATTTTCTGGTTTTCAGGGCAAAAATGTCCATCGATGCAGTAAATTAATGAAACGAATTTGTAAATTTTTCAATGCAGTCAATAAACTGATACCCATGTTTGCTTTTCGACGGTCTACGTTCGGACTTACTTAGGAGCGCTAGTCCTAAATGTCCAAATAAAACTTCATATAAGTGAAATCTGAGTTGCGCAAATAGGTTTTTAGTTTTGCTAAAACGGATTGCACAGCCACATTATTCTTATTGCTATATGCACATCCAAATGACCTCGCCAAACACAAAATGGGGGGCTTTTGAGCAAAAGTGCTTATCAACATCCCTCTGACTGGTAGATTTTTTTGCGACAATTTCAATTCAGTTTTCAAGGTACTGGCTTCCGCTTGGTCAGAAATAATTTTATCGCTTTCCTTTACCCTTCTAAAAAACAATCATGCATTCTTAAAGTCAACTTTGGCCTTCATTTTAGTTTTTAGCTAAGGTTTTCCTGGCCAATAAAACGTTTCATAGAGTAGTTAGCTCTTAGTACCTGTTAGATTTCACGTGGAAGTCAAAATATTCATTGTTTTCTATGGTCGTGCCTGTAGCAGTAGCGCTACCCAAGATATAATCGCTTCATGTCATATCAAACTTTAACAACCTCAAATAGATTGATTAAAACCTAGAAAACGTCCATTGTTTCTACCCATAGACATTGCGATGTTGCGAAATAATGGTTTCACCAGGTATTCATCGCTTTTTGATATTAGAAATCAAAAACAGGTGCATCCATGTTTGAATGCAATTAACATTGGCAGGTAAGGCGCATTCCAGCAGTGTAGCCTTTTCAACTTTTTGTCAAGAACAGGTTAGGTGCAACTAGATGTTTGACTTAACATATCTTCCTCACGACTAACTGGAAAATGCATCGTTTCAAAAAATAATGTTAGATGCCACGTCTACAGAGGATGCCAACTTTTCCAATTCAAAATGTTACTCGTTAATGTTCTTGGTGCTATGCAAAACTCAAAGAAAACTACTTTTTTCTTATTTTCAAGAGTGCGTACATTATTTACATGGGATTGTATCATCATTATTGGTAAATAAAGTGACCAAGATGGATGTGGGAACGTGGATAAACCTCCATCTCTCAAAATATTTACTCAATGCTGTTTTAATACCGTCTTTACAAGGCCTATCTCATATTTTTTCATGAACCTACACTTATAATGATTTTTCATGTTACTCTTAGTTTTCCTGCAGCACAAAAATTTGTGCCTTCAAGAGCTCGAGCCCTCAGCGGAGCGCTGTTCTCACCAGACAGATGAAGCCATCCAGGAAGTCGTTGAAGCCCTGAAGAACCAGTCGACAAACGTATCCCTCGTTCTCACTGGCGACAGTTTCCACCAAAACCTAAAGAAAATCATGCTTCTCTATGAGTGCAAGTGAGTAAACTCATTTTGAATAATTTAGCTAAATAAGTTTTATCTGAATTAAACGACGTTTTTTTCATTAAATACGATTTCCGTCGATTAAACCCACCGTCAATGCCCAACGCAAATGACGAATAAATAAAGCATGTAACGGAAGCAACTGCCGAAAGACCGTCTGTCATTGTTTCATTTGTTATTGGCATGCAATTGCAATACTGTTTTTTTATTTAAATTTGAAAGCGTATTATGAAATGTCAGTCCAGAGAATAGCCAACTGAAATATTTTTATTGTAAAATTAGTGTATTGCCGGAGAATTCAAGGCTCCAATGAACATAAAATTAACTGACTTTGCAATAATTAACGATTATGAACTTACCAAAAGAAAGGTCATAGGTACGGAACCAGAGTCTGCACTCAGCAAAGACGGATGTAAGGCATCGTCTAGATTCATCGGAACTAAATGTTGTAAGCTGTGAGTTATAAGGCGTAGTTTAGTATAATACGTCCTAAATCCCCATCTTCGAGGATATAATTACACCGATTTGACTATGTCCAATTTAAAGCATTTTCAGAATTAGTTGTAACACTTTTTAGGCGCTTTTACTTTTGGCATTTTCGCTGTGTAATTTTTTTACTAACGAGGAAAGCTGGTGCAGATGGATTCCTTCTCCTCTTTGAAATGAAAACAACCAACGTGCATTCCTAACCTTCTCATTCTAAACCCAGCTCTAATCAATTGTGGCAGGTCCAAGTCCAGGTTTTACACGCCGTGGACGTAACCTCTGATAAGTGGCCTTGTCATCACGCTGATTAATTCACCGCATGCTTCTCGATCCTCGAGTGTATAGCCCGTTACTTCTTGTAGCAGATCCTGCTAAAACACCTTATCTGAAATCCTACTGGATGCTTCATCTCTGAAGGGGCGTCCAAAAGGTTATTGTGCACAGGATCAACAACTCCAAACATTGGAAGACATGACGATCTTTACCGCTTTCACTAATTCCCATTTCACAACTTTTTCCGCACTAAATTTTTTAAGCACTACTTGCTGGTTAAAAACAGGCAGATGGTCTGACAGAATGTCAAACACTGGCCCCTCATGGTAAAGCAGTCATGCCGTATCAGAGAGGCGACACACACGTGTATTCTCATTCAATATATCTTAGGCTCCATGTTGTTGTTGCGAATTTCTGATTCAGAGAATAAATGTCTTCATAACACAAACTTGGGCTGCAAGCTTCAATTATTCTTTTGGGTTCTACACTTTTGATTAATTTCTGTTAACAATGCGGAATTTATTGCACACTCGAGTTTGGATTTCACATTTTTGTAGCGCACATTTAGCATATCACCGGAAGCAATCATCAAGCACGATGCTTGAAATCCTCTCATGTGTTTGTCTTAATATTTAGTAGGTAAAAGGTTAATCATAGTTCATTTGAATCAGCAATTCAATTTCAGCCCATTTGTTTACGTAAATGCGATGGAATTAATATTTCGCCTGAATCAGAACGGCGACCTTGCACTCCTTTTGTTCGTTGACACAGCACATTGTAAAAGTGATTTGGCACCAGTCACCAAACAAAAGTCTACGCGTGCGACGTTAAACAGAAATCAATTAATGTACATTGGAAGTGCTAAGCCCTTGGCCAACATAAAGCATGATCGAACTTGATTAAAAACATTGCACATGAACGCATTGATCTTCAAACACATTGTGTCAGTCGTCCACAGCTTTCTTTAGGCCCAAATAATCAAAAATCAACGTGAAATCTTCTGGATATTTCTGATGAACTATTTAATTATTTGGGCAAAATCTTTAGTAGCAAAAATATTTTTGCATCAGTTAGAGCAGAAGTCCGTCACTTCCATTGGCATTTCCGTAATTTACCACCTACGTCGCTTAATTTAAACGGTTCCTTCATATCGACGTTTCCACAGATTCTTGGAGATTTTTCGATGAAATCAGTGTTGCGTCTCACCACCAGTCTCCAAATTAAGCCTTCTCTTAGTGTGTGATTTTTGTTCTAGATGTCCATATTACTAATTTAATTTTTTTATAATCCTCACGATATCAAGCTGTTAATTATCTTAGTCAAAGTGAAACTAGACGCAAATGCATAAGATTCCCAACAGAATTTGTTAAAACTTATTTTTCAGTTTCAATTAGAGGTCACTTTGAGAGGAGAAGGCAAACACCAAGCACTGCACTCCATTTTGTACAAGCAAAAATTTAAAACAACCAAATTTATAATACCCACATTTGTTTTTTTTCCAAATGAAACCGCTGTGTAGTCATTTTTGTTTTCTTTTTAAATAGCCATGTCATTTCATTCTGTATGCATTTCATGTCAAACGTCAAGAGGGCTTTTTTTGGGAAACCAAACAAAATCAAGTTTTACGATTTGCCTAACGTTGATCAGAGGTGGACAATCAAAACATCCAGTGGTAATGATGAAATAAAACTGATTGAGTATCGTACAGATTTTGTTAAGGATGTACCAAGCAGAGGCAACAATTTTAATCCCAGCAGAACTCGAGCATTTAAACAGCCACAGAGTACACTTTTTTGAGCACCAATGGCAAATAAGCTCGTGTCTACATTTCCTGGAAATGCTTTCTTATGGCTTTTCACGCCGACTGAAAAAAACAAAATCCTTTAGTCATGGGAGATCGAAATGTGTCCTTAAATCGACGTGGCGAAAATGACGAGAAAAATATAAAGACATGGTGATGCCTTAAACCAAGAAGCAAATACCATTCAGTTTGAATATTATCTACCTTTTTATTGTTTTTAATGTCAAATTTAGCGTGGGAAAACTTTTGCAATTCGACACTCCCTTAATTGTGTTTGCGGCTAATAAACATCAAACCAAACAGAAATCGATCTTTTTAATTCCTTAATCATTTGTCAAACAGAGCAATGAAGAAGAAACTAGGGTGCCTTCTTTCCCTGCTCTCTTCCCGATGCCCAACAGACGTCGTCCAACTCATAATGAATTACTTTATTGAAAGCCTTCCCGTTGGCTGCCAGTACAGCTACCGAGCTCCTGGCTTCCCGGACGGCCGTTTCGCGAACCCTCCAGTCATGCAGCGGGACGACGGCAACCCGCCCCCCCTCGCGCACACCCCGCAGCAGCTGATCGCGTCCACAAGTGGAGCCACCGCCACCCACCTCTTGCTCCTTCCAATCCATGCAGCCATCTACACCCTGGCTGGCATTTGTGTGGATTAATTAGACAAGCTGAAGCCTGTGATCCTGTAAAATAGCCGTTAATGATCTTGTATATAGTATCAGTTACCTATGTACCCCGACCAACTGTTGTAAATGTTGCATTTAACTGAATGCCAATAAAGATACTTCGCAATTTTGAGTTTTTCCTGGCTTGGCTTAAATCTGGCGCTAGGATCCCCAACTATAAGTGCTGTGGCCACACATCCAAGCGGTCAAAATATGCGAATGGAAAAGGGAAAAAGTTGCTCGAATGTATCTTTTTATGCACGGTATTAAGAACTGTGTTCGCTATATTCGTTTCCTATAATCAAAAAAATTTAAGATGGTTTATAAATCATAGTTTTCAAAGATTTTCAGTAGTGAATAATTTTGCCGAGCACATTTTTTTGTCCCAAAGCAGTATTTCACCTTGTCAGTCCTCATTTGCCGTCTTCCGCATTCGAATTAGTGTCCTGTGAGAAATGTAGTGATGTTAGTGGCTGAACTATAAGGCTACAAGCTTGTGTTTTGTGGTTAAATTGATTAGTTATTTGGTCAAAATAATGCTACGCCTTCTGAGTGATTTGAATAAAGGTAATAAAATAGACAAAAGGCTTTCAAAAATAACACAAGCCGCAAACAGGTAAATTAAAAAATGTACTTACACAGTCTCATCGGGTGAGATAGTAGGTAAATTTGTTAAAGATTAGTATTTTGCTAAAAAAATAGGTTCATGTTACTAACTCATGTAACTGAAAAACGAAATTTCATTGGTGAAATGCATTTATGAGAATACAACTTGTATCACTTTTTCCAGATAAACTTTAAGGGACTGATGCAGTTTAATACTAAGAAAACTGACTGTTTTGTAGTGAGTATTCAACTGAAAACTTGTAGCTATTAAAATAGTCAGAAATTATAACATGCTCTCTAGACAATAAGTCATGCCAGTGATTTTTTCATGCAAAACTGTTACCCATGAAAGAGTGCTTGATTGACATATTATGTACCTACAACATTCTCCGTGTAACATTTTAATTCATAACAAGCCTTGAAAGAATTGGTTTCGAATTAGACTTTGCTTGGTATTCTTTTCTTAATTTGAAATGGCCGCAGGCCTACATCGTACACGGATGCATTTGAGTTGTAAAAAGCCTTGGGTTGCAGTGTCGGTCTGTATATTGTAGTAAGTATGTTGGTAAAGAAGTGCCATCCGAATAATCTGAAAAAAAAATACATTTTGACTTTGCAGAATTTCATCCCACCTAATTTACAGGGAACGTTTCACAACATTACCCTTAGTAAAGCTCATTCATTTTCCTATGCTGTTCACCAAAAAGTGTAGCAACAGATACTGCCGAAAACGTGTAAAACATGTCTGAAAGACCTTTTAAAGGGCGCTTTGAGGACAGCACCAGTTAAACTACTTGCCTCATCATGCTTATAAGTTTCAAGTAAAAAAGTGCAAGTCTAGTTTGTACCTTCTGCGTGAGACCTGTTCGTTGTAAATGCCCCTTGTCTATGAGCGGTGTTTCAGAAGCTGACTCGAAAGTCGAGTATTGGCTGACACAAGAACATACGGTCAGCGTGGTTTGTTGCTTCAAATATTTGAAAGTGGAACACTGGTAGGTCAGCAGACGTTTAAGTCTCCCTCTTTCCATTGAGAAGCCTTTTCTCTACCAGTTCATTTTAGGCTCTCCTTAGACCCAACATCAGGTTTTAACGCTATTCACTAGTAAATAGGGATATAACTTGTTGTCAGTAAAAAATAAAACCACTGGCCGTTTAAAATTTGTTTTCAGCCCTAACATTACATTCTCATTTACATCGCGTCAAAACAAGTAAGCTTAATGCGAAAAGTTTTTCCTGGTCACATGATTTGCTTTAAAAAAATCATTCCGGAGATAAATTCAAGAATGTTTCTAACCTCCCCCAAAACAAAGCTAACTTGTAAAAGTCAAATTTGTTTTATAAAGCCGCTTTAAACCGTGATTTTTGTTACCGAAAGTTCGTTCCTTAATTTTTTGAACTTATTTATAATATGCTAAATAAATTAGTATAATAATCTTTCTGATCAAAAGACACCCTCTTGGACTGTGTTTGCATCTCTGGCTTAAATTGGGTGCATTTGTCTTAAACGATACGTCGCAGACAGAGAAACTCAAAAGCACAAGGTCAGTTTGGATAAAAGAGTTAATGATGTGTCTAAAGAGGTTCAAGAATGTTTCAACGTGACCAGCTCGGTAGTGCTCACTCTTTAGCTCTCAATGGTACCAAAGTATTGAATGTCTTTTGTGGATGAATGTCAGCATTTTTAAGGCTTCCCGAGTTTTAATAAAACGTCGTGGAATACATTAGCTTTTAAACGCCTTTTTAACACGCAAAGATCCGTGGGGAAATCTCAGTTTAATGTATGTTAATCTAAAATTAAAACTTATCATTTCAGCAAGTTAAATACCATGTCAACTTTTTAAAACAAATTCGGTGTCAAAAGATTGCTGTGATGCCAAATCTTTATAAGTGGCCTGATGGCTGTTTATCTTGAACCCTTGTTACCTCATCGTTTTACCACATTGAAAAGTTCATGCACCATTTTGGTTTGCATAAGCTACTCCACTCTTCTTTGATATTAATGTTTTTGGCGGGTTAGGCGTATATTCTAATTGCAAAATCACCTTTTTTTAGAATTTCACTACATTAGCAAGTAAAATTAAGGGTACGGAAATTAAACTATGTTAACAGATGTCGAATATTGTTATAGCCTTGCTCAAGTCTGCCAAAATCCTGGTGAGATGCCAACAGCATATTCTGCATTCACTTATCCTCTGGTCATCCACCATCATGTCAAACAATTGCCTTGTATCGGAATATGATTCTCAACTGCTCTTCACCCAACTGAAACAGCAAACCAAAGTTAGATTGTAAAATTGTCTAGACATTACCTTCATCCATTTATAATCATTTGTTAAACTTGTAAACAGGATATCTGACAGTAACTTACCTTAATTCTAACCCACTTGTATTTGAGAAAATGTACTTGGAGAAGATAAAACTAAGCATAGACAATCCGAAATCGCCATTTCTCCTACACAGAGTTACGAAAATTGTTCGGTTTTATCCAAAAAGTACGTTAAGATAAATATAAGTGGATAACTAGCCTAGTTGCTTACTAATTTTATACATCTAATTAAAATTCACCAGAGCTTTGTTTCTACCGTCATATTTTTTTACTTCAATTTGCAGTAAATCTGTGTCGGTAGGTGCTACTACAAATATTCTGATTGCCGATCAAAAACAAAGGAGATGCTAATATTAACAATGATGCTAATAATTACCTGTTGAATCATGCCGAACTCTGCCCTAGGAGCACATGCCCTCCAACGCTTCATAACTGGTCAAACCGTGACAAACGCCAACGGTCTGATTAACTCCTTCTTCTATTCTTACTAGAGCCTTTTGCAAAATCCTGATCTGCATCATTAACAGCTTTAGAGGGAAACGTCGTCATGTGTTTCCAGTTCTTTCAAGTGGCTTTTTCGGACTCAAAGGCCGCTGGTGCCTGCTTATTGTCAATTTCTTCTTATCCAAGAAAACAGTCTGGCTTTATGTATCAAAGTTACTGTACACATTGAAGTAATCATGTCTACATGTACGTAAGCAATAACAACGTTAATGACTAATCAGCGCAATGTCAATACAAATTGCTTAGCTGTTATAATCGAATAAAATATACTCAATGTCCATCTACGAGCAATCAGATTACAATCGACGTGAATGACTCAAGTGATGTATTAACGTCTTTTCTCCACACTTGAATGCTAAAGCCGACCTCTTATCAGCTCAGCACTCATTTAACTCTCTCAATCCATTCCGAGGAACCTCAGCCTCCGATTTGCTCCGACCTGACTTAACCCAACTATAGTTGTATCTTTGTTTACATGACCTAATCTGATTATATACGACGTATGATACCCAGGAGACCTTTCAGGAAGAAATGGTTGTATCGTCAACATCGTCTTCTTACATCATCTCTTGTCAACAACCAGTAGTCTTGTGTTACCCGCCTCCAACTTTTCAGTTGTCACACTAGACGAAAATGGTCGTTTAATTCACTACAAGGGCTGTAGTATATATCATTAAAGTCATGGTTGTCACCTCCGCCTACGCCTGCCCAGTTTTTCCGTTCAACCTGTGTACTTTTACCTCCTACTCACAAATGAGCAGTTAAAAAGCAGCATTCATCTCATCTGGCTCATTTCGAGTGATGCCAGTAACAGTCACGTCCACCCCCACATCGTGTGCTTCGACGTAGGTTAGTTAAGTCGTTCAATAAACCGTCTAGTTCCCATTGCCTCTCGTTCTTTTATCTACTTTGAGGTCTCTATATTATACCTCGGTGTTCTACCAATTGGTTGTCCTCATGCCGATTTGACTCCCGCATTGGACCTTTGCAGTTAGTTTAGAATAATGATTTCCCTTTATTCAGCTATAAAATCACCAAGATTGCAGAGGTCCCTCTGCTGGTCGCTAACTTACAAAATCGACTTTTAGGAAATAGAAACTGAACTCTGCTCGTGAATGAGTTCTTGCATACTTTTATTCCTGGCTTAATTTCACTTGATTGCTGACTTCTAAGGCGCCCTCGGGCTCACCAGCTCACCTTTTATCGTCAGGTCGTTGTCGCGGTACCCGAATCTCAAAAAATGTCATAGTTGTAGGTAAATTTGCTACAGAGCTGCAAACTCTTAGAGCTCATTACAAATCGAAATTTAATACCTCAAATTTTAAAGCACACCATAAAAATGAAGCTCAACTTAAGGCGTAAATTTCGAATTTTTTACTACACTCAAATTTTCATAGTTTTCGTCTACTGTTAAATAACTATTAAGATGATAGCAAACGATTAAGAAACGCCAGCATGTTTGTAAATATTTTTGGTAATGATTTCATTATTTCTGGCCGATTATGTAGCAATGTGCTTTGTGAAAAAATTACGTGGCTTCATATGAATAAACACATGTGCGCAGTTAAGTCTTGTGTACTAGGTGCCATCTTCACTACGCAGCTTTGTAAAATTTTGAATAAATCTTCTACGAGGCTTCAAGTGGTTTGGAAATACTAGCGAGTGCACCACTACCACTATTAAGCTCTCGAATAGAGGTATGAACCTCTCCCCATGCACCCTCTCTCGCAATTGTCCCAGGGGATATCGATCCACTGTGGCTTCACGTAATTGGGTGCCGTGCAGATAACAGAATAGTGTCCTCTGAGCACAGCTCCTCAGTAGGACCACCCCAGACTTGCTAACATGAGTGTCTTTCAGTCTGGGTCTGAAGTAAGCGGGCTCCCATTAAACGTCCATTCTTAGGTCACTAGTAGCTAGGTAGACGGCGGACCGATCGACTGCTTGACAGGTGAGCTCCACAGGAACTTGTCAGCTCCAGAAGATTAATCGTAAGAATGTTGCGTAATGCGTGATTGAGACCATATAACCCACCTTGCTCCACCCACCGCAGTAATTAATACCCCCAAATCTGTCTGCAACTCAGTGTGGACGATGTCACTTTTCTTAGAAAAATTATTTGAACTGATAGAAGAAAGGTCAAGTTGAGTGGTCAAGCCAGTTGACGCAATTTTGTACACTGGACCAGTAAAAATATTTACCTAACTCCCAAGAACAATATCCACCCTAAAACGTTACACTTAGCACTGCAATTTGCGCTTCAGATTTTATCGCACCCTTCTTATTTAGAGTAGCTGTAACTGGAAAAAAATAAGCGGTAATTCTTAAAAATGGCTTTCTGATAAGAATGGCGAATCGACCACACATTCTGCGATATATGTGCCTATGGCTGGCTTCTTATACATCCCAAACACAAATAACCTGGACCTTGTGGTTCTGTAGTGTGTCCTTCCTGTTAATTTGATCTCGTGTCGAAAAGATAAAGGAATTCTGTAAAAAGATGGCATGTGCCGGCTTCTGAGATGTTCTGTCTGTCATAGTACCTCTGAAGGCAATAAGGAACGTAGTACACCCCAGGACAACTTGGTTTAACTGTGTTTTAAATGTATTTAACCACATTTAACAGTTTTTTACTGCCCGAGAATCAATGGCCACCATGTAATATGCCGGTTTCATGTGATTAAATTAAGGAATCAAGTTAAACCATCTTTTTACCCTTGAATATTTGCAAGCGCGGCCATTAATTGTTTTCTTACCCAACTTCTAGTGAAACGTTCAGGTGTTAGAGAACGCATTGCATGCAGCGCTTCTTGTAGGCAACCAAATAAGTTTACACAAGGTTCTTAATATCGCATTACATATTCTAGCGTATGCTTAGATAGGTTATTAAAGTAGCATCTCATAAAATGAAATTCAACTTTGTTTACAGAATTACAAAGTCCGCGAATTATGGGTTATTCGTCTGTTGTACAGTTCCTCACAACTGTGCATTGGCAAAGATACCCACACGTAGGAAAACCTGATTGGTTAGTACATGACCAACTATTGTGATAAAAATAGGCCGACAATATTTAAAAAAAGGCATAAAATTGTTAGTTTATTTTGCAAAAGAGGAACTTGAAAATAAGCAGTGAGTACAAAAACCATCAGAAAACATTAAATTGTCTTTTAGTACGGCTGATTTAGAGTTGAATGGAAATTCCCTTCGTCGTCCCTTCATCTGAATAGACAAAATGACATTGTGTAAATACAAATAAGGACATGTGTAGGTGATATGTGGGAAATTTAATGAGTTCGCAAGTGGCTCGGATTTTCACGAAAAGCGTGCTTAACTTCTACCTTGACCATTATAAGGCTCATGCCTGTCTCATGAGTCGGCAGATAACGACAGCATGATTCTTTTGCGTTGCCCATTTAACAATAACAATAACATCTTTGGTGTTTGCAGAGGACAACTTGTTTTCGCTTGCCATAAGAGGACAAATCGTGTCTTTTAACCTTGTTTAAGCAAACGATTCAAGTGGAAGGCTCTCAATTTATAAGCGTTAACAAATAACAAGATTGGTTGATAACATAGAAAACAATTCTAAGAAAAAGTAATCAGTATGCTACTTTTATTATTCAAAAGTGGTCGCATCACCTGCCAAGTCGTTTAAGATATCTTACGTGCACTCGTCTTCGTTTTTCATCACTCAGCATAACCTCATGTGTCAATTTTGCCAAATACAGTTTTTCTAAGAATTCCTTCGTCAACTGCGGGAGAAATTGGCCAAAAACATTTCAAGTAATCCTGCTTGAACCGACTTCCTGTAAAATTCGTATTTTAAACCATTTTGTGCACTCCAAAGTATTTTGTGGCTTCTCAAATAAACACCAGTGTCTAGTGTACTGGATCCTCTGTTCTACCTGATACCCAAAATCGGAACGAGTAGTTGGGAATGCAGACTTCGTTTAAACCACCACTCCAAAGCTCTTTTTGTTATAATACCGCTGTCTTTTAAATCCCAACCACGGAAATACAACAAATTGTTAGATGATTTGTCAGTAGCACCCATCCCTCTGATTCAGACACGAAAAGGTATTGCTCTTCAAACGTCCCATGGGGGAGTTCCTGAAACTCATCAAAGCCCCCGATGCACTTTGAGTAACCCCTTTGCTAAAACGGTTTTCAGCATGCCGGTTTTCGCACTCAGGATAGCAACTCTTTCTCCAATCCCCGACCTTACTACAAAATATTCCCCAAGTTTTCGTATTTATTCCGTGTGCATGCACCCGTCCACCTTCTAATCTTTCCATTAAGATATGTATTGAATTAACAAATCATTTGTCAGCAATTTTGCTTGGTAATATTTGAAAACTTGATATTTTTTAATTCTACGGAGTGGCTTAGGCGCGAGCGAACTCCTCTTGATAATATTAGAAATTACAAACGCATAAAATGAGATCTTATTGCACAATCTTGCAACAAATTCCCGAAATGGGTTCCGAATCACTATGCGGAAATTGGACTTTGCTCTATTTCCTTGTAATTGCTGACGATAATAATAAAAGTAATAATTGGGGTTGCGTTACATCTGGGCCACTGTATGTTTTACCCCTGCAATTAAACAAGTAAAAAGCCTATTCTAGGCAATGAACAAAGTTCTTGATAAGTTTTGAACACTTTATTTATTTAAACATCGACCACAATTGGGATCATTACTTTAATTGTGTAGTCGAAGTTTCCCTTTAGTAGAGATGGCAACGATGCGTAGTTGTCAAAACGTAAGGCATCGCAAACCCTTTCCTAAAGCCGACGCACATCCAAATCGGCAATCAAAACAGGATTAATCTTCTGCTTTAACTTTTCAAATGAAAACTTTTAACTTCTAAACAAGTTTAGTTGTCGAGACGTTGGATCAGTGAGTGAATATTATGCTTTCTAAATACAAGGATTGCAAAAAGCACACACAATCGTGTGCTGCATGTCCAAGTGCGACTTCAGCCCAACTACCGCTAGTTATAATCCACAACAAACGGTTTTGGAGGATGTGTCCTTAAGATTTAGGGCAAAAATGGTGATTATTAATCCCAGATAACACGATACGTGACAACTTTGTTGGAATCACACAATGAAATTTCAGCTAAAGTTTAACTAGCACGCCGCGTTGGTTTTCGCCTCGAGTCTCACACTTAAGATGCAGAATAGCAGTGACCGGGTCAAATGTCCTTAAAGAAATATTTGAGTGCTGATATGCTAGAAATAGGTAGTAAATTGAAAATAGAAATTAGAGTGCCCAAGTAGAATCGTTTCGTGATAGAAAAAAAGTTACAAAGGAAAGGCTGCTTGAAAGAGTCTAATGAAGCGCTGCCTTTTTTGAGCATTGTAGTTTCGCCTGATTAAGCTCTGTGGCTCCAGCTGTTCCTGCAGTAATACAACATGGTTTCCACGAAAATTCTAACCTTTGTGATGAATTTTGCGGATTCACAACCAACCTCGATTGACGCAAATGATTATCCTGAAAAAAGGATACCTGCTAAACTTATATGTCAGCACACCTGGAGTCATAAGAGCAAACGTGGAATACATAATTTGGTTGAGCGATCTAGTAAACGGTCGAGTCTCTACCTTGGCTTATTTTTTTGCTGAGTGTTTTGTTCTGTATCTCGCCTCAACACTGGAAATAAGCAATAGCAGCTATTTTGACACTTAATGGGCTTTTAAGTCGTCCAGTTCTACGCACGATGAGCTTATGCTTAGCATCGATGGTGTGGGAAGTGAGCCAACACTGGATTAGCACGGCCCCAAGAGCTGCCGCAATTTGTAAATTGTACTACATAACAGCTCAGCCCTTGGGGAACTGTAGAGCCAAAATCTTCATCTGTAAGCCATCACAGTCCATAAAGAAAAGATTAGATTACACAAGAGCTATGAATTCACAATTAACGCAGAGAAAAGACTATGTTACATGCGTTGAGGGACTTAAAAAAGGAAATAGTCATAAGTTGACAAGTGAGAATTTGTAATGATGGGCTTCGATAAACACCTCATCTTTCCGAATGTCGATGGAAATGTGCCATTAATTACCATTTTTAGTACAAAATTACATTTACTGTGCCTTTTTGAAGCTGCAATCTGTCATAATCGAAATAAAATACCAACAAAGGCTTAAATATACCCTAGACATTTACAACACTAGCAGATAAGACTACTGGGCTACAACAGACTGCTAAGTGAAAGTGCTGCCCGATAAATAAACAGCAAGACAACGCATTGCGTAGACTGTAGTCTGAAAGTATCAGATATGAACGTCACTATATTTTTAGTCAAATATGCAAGACATCGGATGGATTACACGAAGCATTCGTTAAATGTGTAGCTTTTTGTGTTGGCTTCGTTTTCCCCTGCTGTTATCGCATTGCGCTGAAACACACACACACACACACAAGTGCTGCCAAAATGTTTGACTGAAAACCCGCAGGTGCGCACGCCTTTATTGCCCCCGTTTAGCTGGGCGCAACGATCACCGAGGACGAATTTTACGCGGTCACGTCTGTAGGGAGAACATTTTTGGTCTTTCCATTGTCTAGGAAGAATACTTCTAACTACGAGACAAAATTAAAAAGCAGTTTCCTTCCAAACAAATTTCGTCCAGCGCTTGTGTAATGCAGGCGGAAAAGCGTATGTGAAGTGACACAAAAACTGTAATTGTTGAAATAGATTATTGGGTTTTAAATAAAACTTCTGTTTACATAAATCCTTTCACATAACCTCAAGTTCTTTTACTGAGTCTAATTCGCATTTCAGAGAGGACAAACAACTGACTGCCATAAAATATTGGGTAATCAGTACAATATTTTTGATAGGCGTTTATGTTCACTACGCATTTGTCAATTGTGTCATATACGAATTAACGCCTAGAATTCGCCTTCATCTAGATGACCTACGACGGAATTTGCAATTTCAGATTGCAGTGAAATTCTTATTGACCACGAACATGTAATGGAATTGCAATGCAAGCTTCATCGGTCTTTTGAATCCACTGCATTTTAAATCAGAGCGACCTATCTCGTTGTTTCTAAGGTGACAAAAAGCATTGACAATTTAATAACATTTAATGCTAAGACTCGATTCTGCTTGAAAGGTCTTAACCCAAACCAATTCAAACCAATTAGGAAATTTCCATTTACCTTGATAAAGTCAAAAATAATGGTTTTTTTTTTCAACAAAAATTGTCAGATTAACAAAAAATAGCTTGTGTATCAAAAGTATAACAGAATAAGGCTTGGGGGCTCGGTTATTCTGGAGAAACTGCCTTTAGTTACTGCGTCACTGGTGTAACAGCAACTTCGATTGTGCCGCACACCTAAGCGTGATATTAGTGAATTTTTCGACGAAGAACACGATATTCACCCATAATTAAAGTTGTAGTGTGTACATACCTTTGCACATACTTGAATTGATGGATAGCCAATATGGCGTGCTCAAATGTAGTCCAAATAGCTCTCAAAAACCGGAATTTTTTTTATGAGAACCCGTATTGATCAGATTATTAAACACTGAGTGTTACCTACGTTTCTGAGTACTGAAGATAACTCATTAGTCGCCGGAGTACCGCAATCAGTTCTAAAATGCACTGCAAACAACAGACTTAAGAATTGGGTAAATGCGCGTTAACGGTCCAAGAAAATAATCGCTGAAACAATTATGACAACTTAAAATTTATTTACAGTGACATAATGTTCAGGTCAATAATTGTTTACAATTTTATGCGACATAACGCAGAGGACTAATGAAAGTTAGCTTTGATGTGAAACCTATTTTCAGGCAAAATTTTGTCAACGAAGGGTTTCGGTATTAAGGTTGTATTTAGAAGTCTTACAGCAAATCACTTTGCATAAAAGTGCTCTTTGCGTAGAATCTGGCACATGTTGTTGTTTGTTAGGGATAGGGGTGACAGTTTATTGTATATATAAGTGAAGTTCAAAATTCTAATGGCTTCAAAGGCTTGTAAATGCCAGAATAACTGGGAGTATTGTGACTGTCGAATCCGCATACCGTCAGTGTTTGCAACCTCAGTTTACTTTTTCTCGTACAGCAAAGCGCCAAACATTGTTCTTTTGTATTCGAAAGTGCATTTTCTCAGAGCGATTTTATTTGTTTCCTAAAATTTTGACGTAATAAGAGAATCTTTCTTGTAGGTATTTTTCAAAAAGCATGAGTATGAAAAAACCACAGTCGAATTTTATTTGAAAAAATCATGAATCTTTCCAGGCACGAGTATGTGGGCTAATAGGATCTGTTGCAATTATTGAGTCATCCCTACATCCATTTGACTTCATTACCAATCTCACAGGGTCCTAGCGGTACAATAAACATTGTCCGCTGCCTCAGTGTTAGTTGAATTTATTTTCGACCCGCTAACTAAACTAACTTACATGGCTGGTCCCTGGCACACAGTGACAGGCAGGCGACTTCATGATTGCCTTAAGCCGGGTGAATAAACCAGACACAGTAACAAATTAGCTAATATCGGATGGTTACTGGTTAAATAAAGATTACGGATGTACGCTAAACAGCGTTGAATAAAGTGAAAACATGGCTTTCATCAATGAAACATTTGCTAATTCCTTTACAGCTCTAAAAAAATACAATGGTGCCTTTACATGTATGCTGCAGGCTAAAATACCGTAAGCTGAAATTTGGTGACCATGAAACTGCATGCTTCTAATATGTTTTAATTCTATGCAAAGTGCCTTATTTTCCAAGCCGCATAGGCAACCGCGCCTACAAAGTGCTCCCTTCACTTTAGAGCCAGACCAGAGAAGGCAGACCAGTTTCACGGACCGCATTCGTGGTTGGTACCTTTGAAATACATTAAAGAGAAATGACAAATTTAAAATTCCATGTACTGAATCTTATTTTTGACAATCCGGGAAACAGGCCCTGTAAGTAGAAACCTTTGCGGTCTGTTGGAGCTTTGTATTTGGAGAAAGAGCCATTAATATTGATATTTTATTGTGCCAGAACACAAGGCGGAAATGTGGCGTTAAGTGGATTGATAACATCGACCTTAATTAAGTGTGTTTCCTGCCTTTATTTATGGCAATTTTAGATCATATCAGCAGCATAAGATACGGTCTAAATGCCTTCAGTCAAATTTACTTTAAAATGAACTAAGCTGGTGCGAACGCGTTCAAGATTTTAGAATGCCACAGCTTAAAAAACGGTCATGTCAGTTAAGTTAAAAACATACAGGAACAACCCGTGGTAAGTACAAAACTAGAGGAAAAACTATTTATTGCTACTTGAGCCATCTGGGTGCAGTTCACAGTTGAAATAAATTCAGCCTCGATATTTCCGCGTCCAGGTGACTAAAGGAAGTGCCTTCATTAAAGTTGAATTTTTGTGTTCACACTTACTTTTAAACAACAGACTTTAATTTGTACTGCCAAACTCTGTCCAGGAACGTATCAAGTCAAAATACAACTAAGTAGTTACATTAGGTATTTTTGCCAGTTCAATTCTTTTCCTGCAACCCCGACCACTGTAGCAAAAAAACTATTTATGTCGTTCAAAGATAGGGTTTTAATTTTGCTAAACAAAGCTTGCATTAAATTGACGACACCGCATACATGTGCATGGAAACGGTTATCAAAGGTGCCATCTTATTTCCAGGACTTCCGGCCAACAAACCCATTTTGGAAGGCATGTGGCCGTGCATGTGTGAGGGGGCTGTTATCGACGTAAAAAAGATGTGCGATTCTGGCAACTTCGTATTTAAATGTTCTTAATGGGGAAATTGAAATGTTTCGAACAAAGTCACTTAAAAGATTAAAATAACCATAAAGCAAACCATTTCATTCAATTTGATGACCCCTAAACAAACTTGACCATCTCTTCAAAAGAAGACCCATCCTACTCATTAATTAATTGCTAAACACAAACCTTTACCTCAAGTACTAAGGTTTACCAAATAGGTGTGAAAGAGCAGTAGATGTTTTTCAAAAGCCTGGCAGTGCACGTGCCAACACGAAGCCACCAAACTGCCGCTGAGCGGTATTCGACGGGAAAACCACCATCACGAGAGTTTTGATCAGTTGGTTTGACGACGATGCTCGCAAAAAGCCTTTCTATCACGTTGTGGAAAAAATAGTGTACTGGTGTGTGGGGTGTGAATATAAGCATTCGAATGAATCTTCAAGGACACGCATAGCCCAGATTACTTGTTGTTATGAGAAAGCGAAAATTATTGCAGATCACAAGCCCATTTAAGAATTACGAATGTGACTACAAACAATATTACTACGCATTATCTGAGTATCTGATTTAATTAATAGTCAGACTTGCATGGAGCAACATACATTAATCCTTATTTTCTAAAAAAAGCTCAATGTTAACGTTAGTTTCTATATCCAGGACAAAAGAAATGCTAATTAGCCAAAAAGTAAATGAAAGCCGTAATTGCAATAGGGGTACGGAGGTGTTGCTGAAATGCGCTAACTATTTTAGAATACGAAATACACTTTGCTAAGCGTGTGCGACGTTGGTGGCATGCACATTGAAGCAAAATTGTTTCATCCAAGTTAATTTTCACTTCGTAATGTAGTTTCACGACCAAATGCTTACTACTAAATTTTAAGGGTATACTTGCTGCCATCAGGTAAAATTAGACGCAGGACCTTATTGAATAATGATTGGCCCTTTAGTAGTCACTACCGACACTATATTTGCTGATTGAATCTGTACTGATTTGAAAGCACAACAGATTTTGAATATCTCAATGAACCCTTAATAATATTATCCGTGTACCCATGGGATAAGTCATTTATACGTTATCATTAGGTAATGACAGATTATTCAGTATCTAATAAAGTGGACAACAGAAGCACCAAGACAACGGAATGTTGGGATAAAATAGTTGGCAACGTTGGCCCTTCGATAAGCATTTACCAAACAGTTGAGCGGATGGCGCAAAATTTGATTAACGTTCGAACCGCGACTGCCGAGTTAAAGTGATAAATTTGGCTTGTTCTAAAAGGCGTAAAACGTGTAGCAATTTTACTTTTTAAAAAATACACTATAGTGTTTGCCGCAGTCCACCAGTGACTGTGGTGGCCGTTGTTCCTTGCTACTCACATCAGTTCTTGCTTAATCGTGACTTCTCCAACAGTCATTACATCGGTAAAATATCATCAAATGCATGTTTACACGGCACGACTCCTGGCTTGACGATTAAATCCTAAAATGAAATCAGCTTGGCTATATTCAGTCTGGCTGTTCAAAAAGCCTCAAGCTATTTCGTCGATTTCAAGTAAATGAAATCTTCAGAAATTAAGAAAATTCATATGTTTAGGGCAACGATTTTAGACACCAAAGGCACTACTTCAAGCTGCTTTTCTTCAGATTAGTGCTCTACGTGATCAGGTGGCCACATTGTTTTACGTTACACACCGACCAATCGTACGGATTTACGAACATTAACCCTCCTGGTTCAGTTCTTACTGCTACGTAATCTGACAGAAATTCGATTTTTTGAGGAATTTACACGAAGGAAAAAAGGACAATAGTTCTTTGCACGCATGTTAAGATCCCAGTCATTTATTTAAGTCCGACCCCTAAGACCCGCAGCGTTATTCCCGAGGTCTATTGTTAGGATTAATGCTATCTTTGTTGCAAGGCTGCACCACGTGGAATTAGCAGTTGTGTATCTTGATTTTAGCCCTTGATTTCATGTGTCGGTGCTATTAACGAGTGTCGACAACATTCCTGCGGTTATACACGGACCAAGCAAGGACTAAAGGCTTTTGGTTGACCTGGGGACTTAGGATCCGACATTTTCAAAGACCGTAAATTCTTGCTGACACACATTGCACGAGTAATGAAGCATCTAAATAATTCGTGGATGCAGGGAAGAGTTAGCATCCAGGCTGGCCGTTTGAATCAAAAAACGGGGCGGAACAACAGCGCCCATACATTTTTTAGGAATACAACTTAAATTAGGACCCTCTTCGTGTAGATTATTCCTCTAGAATCCAACGAAATTAGGAAGTCGGACCTCCTGCGTCCCTTTTCGCAAAACTAATTAACTCACAACCAAGGTAGTGTAAACAACGGGACAAAAGTATATGGATTAAGTCACAAATAAATGTTACGACTGCCACGTCCAGACAGTATTCAAGATGAGGAAACAGTCTTATATAAATACAATGTCTGAGCACAATATGTAATGTCATAAAACTTTATTCAATCTAGTACAAGAGACGGAAAATAAATTTTGGTTACTCGATAAGGCGAACGGGGACGCTCCCATGGTTTAAGAAGGACCGCCGAGAAGCCCAAAACCATAAAGTGACTGAGATAGCTCGGTAAATCTTGTTTATGTCAAGACGCTAGGGAAAACACCAGCAGAACATGGCGCCGGCCCTGCTTCGGCATGCAATGTGATAGGAAAATCGTGATCAATCAATGACTTAAATAAGGTTTCTTTTTGTCCTACGTAACGGCCTCGAGGTCGTGCATATTTTACCGTGCATTGAAATGGCTTGTTTTTTTGTGTAATAAGGATGAGTGTAAAGAATTTTACAAACACATGGTGTTACTGTCTTCCGTTTCCAGTCAAGACATAAATTGAAGTCTTACAACAAGAAAGCCGTGGTTTGATGAAAGTGCTTTAAATAAGACCTTTGGAGACGGTGGACACAGTGCAAACATACTCACTAAGAAGGAAAAAGTCAATCTTCCTTAGATGGAGACGATGATAATTAGGAGGAAATTTGTAAAGGGGGTGACCGGTATGAGTTGCTGTGCGCGGGGAGACAAGTCTACTATTTAGTCCGAGTCAATTATCCAGTAGCGGCTAGGAACAGAACAATTCAAGACTAAGGTTGGATTTACGTAACAGATCAGTCGCCTAGAGGTGTAATATAAAATATGGCACCTGAAATGTGTAAAATTTGAAGGCACTTCGAGGTAAACCTAACGAATGCGTTGTAACAATTAAACGGGAATTTCTAAGATTCGGATTTAAGTAATGAACTACTACGCCAGAAAAGTGACATAGAGGGTTCAGTTTGGCAACTGCAAGGTATCAAATGTTACATTCTCCCCATCTGCCCACTGCAAACAACCGATAAAGCGAGATGTGAGCACAGTTGCTTACATGGGAGCCACTAGTACGCGCACATCTGTTCATCAGTTAAACTGTCCAATTTGAAAAAAAAGTAGGGCGGTGTCGGGTTAGCTTAACAATCAAATTCTAGGCGGTTTGCGGCATATGCAGTCAGGCCCACAGAACCCAAAAGGCAAGATTACGCGCGAGTGACGAAAAACCAATATGAGCCTAGAAGAGCATGAGCCGAGATTCACGCGGATTAATGGTCCGGCACACCTTTTAAACACCTCAGCCCCATTTACCTTTACCGAGATCCATCCAACCAATGCATTGGTCAAATAAGGTGGGGATCGCGTGGACGGGATACATCTCCAGAGATGCACTCTAACGATCAAGTTCTCGAAATTGGCAGCTTCAACACGATCAACTACGCAACTTGTGACACGGATGTTTGTGTGTAGAAGAAGAGACCTGCTCAAATGTCAAAGTTTCATTTTTTTAAATAACCAACTACGAAGATACTGCCCACGGGAACGCAACCAACTAGTTAATCACTGATACAAACTCTTCGCATTGCTTATAATCGTATGCACATGGACAACTGCAAAACGACACAAGAGACACAGTGGACCTGGGAACGGCATCAAAGGCACTAGCTACTAGGCAATATTAAAGAGTGCCATAATACCCAACCCTCAAAGCGACGGGCAATCATAACTACTGCAAGCTTCTCATTGGAGCGACTGGAAGACGACCGAGCCAGCAGTTTCACAATTACCTTCGCCTTTGGAAAAATTTTTGCTAATTGGATGATGAACAAGGAAAATGAAAACCACACCCTCCCGCAATGGCCAACAAATAGTTGGCTACTTGAGCCCCAACCACAAAAAAACCACATTTATTTCTAACAGAGATCGTGAGACAGGAGATGCTTCCGTGAATAGACGGCCTCCGAGGGGATTACTTTTTCGCTTGGTGGGCGGATTTGCCGGGATCCTCCTTCAGAGTCACCGTGCGATTGAAAACGAGCTGAAAATGAGGAAAACAAAACATTTAGTGATGTGATAGGATGATAACGAGGTAGTGAAATTCGCTTCCGGGCTTCGAAAAACTGCCGGCTATAAAACAGAGGCGCAGGGGTTTTCGGAAGGCAGGGACCCATGAGCAAATTCTGAACCGCCAAGCATAAGAATCCGGTTTCGTAGGGACAAAAATCGGCAGTTTAAGTGTATAAAGAATACGTGTCCACTATGCGGCGGCAGGTTAAACGGCGGACAGTGCCATCATACCGTGAAGTACAGATCTTAAGCGATTGGTTGAATAGGTTGAAGGGACGTGGTTATGCATAATCTTTCTTTAAGGGAGACAATGTGATTTGAGAAAAGGGCGTCTCGGCTGAAGGCTTTTGGTAAGACTGAAGGCTGAAGATTACACATTGGAGGCAATAGCTAACGAAATGCAACTCAAAATTCAACACAGCGAAGATCACCCAAATTAATCGATAAACCGCACACTTCTGATCTGATTAAATGCTGCTGTGCAAATGATTCGCCGGTCAGTTGCACAACAGCGACTCTTTCTCCTCGGCATCCTCGAGCACTCGCTAATTGCCAGTTTGTTGCACAGCAAAAAAAAACAAGTAGGAGAAAATTGCGTTCGGGAAGGAATTGTGCGAAAACTCCCATTTTGAAAGTAGGCACTTCAGACAAGGTAACCACGGCGAGTGGCTGTGATAAATGATACTTCATATTTCGTAGCACATGGCTGTTTTTCTAGAGGAGCCGAGGAAATCGCCTTCGAAATGCTTCCAAAACCAAGATCGGAGGAGACGAATAAGGGGAGTAAAACATGCGGGTTACCAGTTCATTTCGAGGTCAAAAGCACAACATTCTCAACTATGTTGCCGTTTGATTCGAGCAGCGCGGTTTATTTAAAAACTGTATGATCTTGAAACTAACCAACTCACGGAATGTGACCTAAATTATAGAAAGAGCCAAGTAGAAAGTTCAATATTGGCCAAGAAAAATTAGTGGCAATGAAATATAGGTCCGAACAAAACCTCCACATACGAAACCCAGATATAAAAAATGAGGAAAGCAATGGAACGATTGAAAGCAACTCAGAAATCAGGTTCGGCGACCACCACACTGGGAGCTCCAACAAATTCTACCTGGAAAGACATTTGACTTCATGGAACACCGACCATTAAAAGCGAACACATTTGGTCCACTTGTCTGCGACTGATTCATTGACGGCGATTTGTTGTGACAGAACACAGCGAGCGTCGAAAGCAGACACTACAGTTAACAATGCCAACACTCCTACACACTGCAATTTTTACGTGGAAACAATTGAGGTGGCCTCTCTGTGTGCCGTAGAAGGCAGTTACAACAAAAGCAAGGGTCATTAATCACATGTGATCTTCAACGTTTTTGGGGTTTGCTCGTTTACACAATTCCGGTGACATTACAGTTGAAAGGAGATTTTTTCATTGTACGGGTCGTGAAAAAAATTGGTCTTTTCTTCACTGTGAGGTCAGAAGGAAGCTAAGTACGTATTTTCGCAACATCTTAATTGGGGAAATTTTGTTGAACTCCTAGACCCAGACGACCAAAAAGAGATGGTTGACAAAATCAAAAAATCGTTAGGAACGCGGTCTGCGTCGAGAGAACTTTCCAAGTCCTTTCAGAGATGTAATAGACACATGGTGCAAGTCCTTTAAGTCTATCGTAAGAAGCCCACGCAAACAAGGCAATCTACTAAATATAAATGACCCGGATTACGTTTACAAAGAGGGGAACGATCGATAAAGACACATGACCCTACAGTAGCCGCTTTTACGGAAAAGATATTTGCGAAGTACTGATCTTGTTCAAAGAGACTTCACCGTTAAAGACGATTGGCTAACTGAAGGCGGAAAGTTGATCAATCATTGATAAGCCCATGACAAGGTCTGCATCAAACATGGTTTCTCCGAATTAACCAATTTTAAATTTGGAATTGTTGCCTTAGCAGGCCCAAAACTGGTCGCTTTTTGTTCGACCATCAAAGTAGCTCCTCGTGACTACAAAGACGAGAGCTGAGGTAACCAAAAGCTGATCGAAGTGACTTGGTTCACTGATAATTCGTCAAATTTTTATACCTAGTTATCTGTGGAATATCCAAATTGCCACTTGTATTCATTAAAAAAGCGATTAATGAAACATTGCACGCACGCGCAAAGCAAGCCAACAACTTTTGCAAGATCCGTTGGCAAAACCTTACTGTGTGCAGCACAGATGTTCGTGAGAACAACTAGAGAAACGGTGGAACATGACGCTTGTCTTTCAAACAAAAATACAAAAATGAAGCGAAATTCAAGTAACTGCCACGATGTAAGGGGACAGTGGGCAGATTGTCTTTGGTAAAATTGGCAATAGCTCCTACCGAAAACCTTAAAGATCGAGAACAATAAATGTGAATTAACACAAACGTTTCCACGACGCATTAATTCAAAAGGAGGTAGAAGCAAAGTTGGACGTTGTGAACAAAGTTTAGGTTATTTCATTTCGCAATAACTTTATTTTCCATTATGGAGCGGCAAAACATTTTAAAAATCGTACCAAAACGCGAATTCTCACGTTGACTAGAACACGCATAGTAATAGTAGTTGAATGTAGCAAAATGAACACGATCATTAAATAAACTTAACCTAAAGAATTCTTGATCAAAAGATATTTTAAGGGAGCGGCTCTCAATTCTGGAGCATATTTACTTCAAGTTACTTCATCACATAATTGACTTAAAAACATCATTCACAACCTTTACTTCTACAATAATTATGCTTATGCCATTAATTAAACCCTTCGGTCAAGACCACAATAGAAGAAAATTAGCGAAAGTCTTCCTGGCATTCACTACTTACGCTTCAGGACCCATATTAACTAAGTTCAAACGATTTTTACCAAATTGGCCTCGTTTAGGTGAGCATATTTCGAAAGTCAATTATTAAACAAAGTACATATCGGAAAGGAAATAGCCAAATCAACCGAAAAAGTAGACTAAACATGCGGATTGGCAAATGTCATTTAACAAACAGCCTTGGTGAAAACGCAGAGTAGGAGAGTGATGAGGTGGGAGAAAGCAGCGCTCCCACGCACCTTGTCAGTGGTGCTAACGAAGACGCTGTTACCAACTTTAAGGCCGATCACTTCAGAACGCTGCTGCATGCAAATGCATGCGCACCAGCTGCACTAAATCGCATTCACGTTGCACTTACGGCCTCGGTTACTCTATGAATGGGTAACTCGGCAAAGGACCTTTACCACCTTACGTATTCCAAACCTGACCTTTTTGAAAGTTTGCTACAAATCGTGATATGACACTTTCGATGTCATAACCTCCAATAGGTTATAATCTGCTGTTTATTAAGGTCAAGTTAAAAGGGTAATAGAATTGTATCTAACCACAATGTTGGCCAAATCACTGAATTAGGAGGCATTAACGGGTGACCGGTCTAAGTTAATCTGCGTTTTGCCGACACAGTAAACGCAGAACAAAACCCAGGGTGACCACAAGGTGAGTTACGGTAAGAGGCACATCTACCCGGGTGCCCACATAGCGAAAAGTGGGCTAAAATAAAGCAAAAGCCTCGCCCAAGAAAGAACTGTGACTAATCTCATCAGCGACCGAGGCCCTAATCTACCAAATGTCCCTTTGTTGTTTACTGATAGGGCAACCGACGGTTTTATTTAGAGAGAGACGCTCCGAAAATAAGACACCACATGTTAGCATTAAAAAAGAGATAAAAATGAGGTAGCAGCACGCGTAAAACAATTAACACACACACACACTCAGGACCATTCTGCTAACAAATAAATTTCCCCAATTTCTGCTTCTTCTAATTCGTTACAGTTGTGCACTCAACTAAAAACGTTACTGTCAGTTGCTGTGCCCAACAAGACTTGGGAACAGGTGACGACTATTCACAGTTGAGCGCACTCGTGGGAAAACCATACGCACTGACCTACGGAGAGCATCACTTAGTAAATCTCAATGTAAAAAGAACATCGTTGCAAGATAGAAATGTAGTTAAAAAAGGACTAAAACTACATTGCTGGAAGAATAACACTTTGGGCTCCCTTCCTTACTGACAAAAGACTAGACGCATAACTCAAAGAGGTAGTCACTAGATTAATCATGTGAGGAATGAGCGATGGGTCTTACCTTGCCAGGCTGGCTGTCTTGGTCAACTGTAAAGAAACCGATCCGTTCGAACTGAAAGCGGTCATACACCTTGGCGTCCTTCACTGACTGCTCAACCACAGCTTCAGAAGCCACAGTCAACGATTTCTACAGCAGAAATGGTGAAACTCCTGAATATAGCAAATTAATTGACATGACCACGATAAAATATATCACTAGATTTAAGTGGGTTTCTACAACTGAACACGACCGCCATTTTAAGGACTCTGCAGCAGGTGTGAGCGAACACAATTGATTTACGTGAAAGCACTTCACCTAACCACGTTCGTTCAGAGATCGGCATATAGCAAGGCCATATAAACGCACTTGCTATTCTGTACAAAAGCGTGCCCACACACACCCACTGCTGTGTCAATAAGTTGAGTTACGCGCTACCTGCATTTCTACCCTTCTGTCGGTCGGGCCGTGTCGAGGTAGATCGTCGCCACTGGTGTGGTTCTCAAAACCGCACCGGGGGCCGCAACAACTTAAAATTTTCAATGTAGGTAAAGCGCAATGTAAAAACACCAGACACGTAGTGGGAAAGTATCCGAGTCGTTTTCACTTAACGCACGCATTGTTGAAAGGGAAAAGTGTAACTACAGTTGCTAAGTCTGGGGTTAAAAATAGAGTGGTTAATGAGAATCAGACTGGACTAATTGTTGCGTTTTGCCCGTAATCAAAAGACACACTCAGATAACCGATATCCCGGATCCTCCGTCTGAAGTTAGACCCGATCTTCATACGTTAATGCAGACAAGACAAGACCCCGTGCATAGAGCTTTTAATGTCTCAGCCAAACGCTGAGTAATTGCTCGAAATGTGTCAGCTGTGTAAGTCAAGGATGACCCCGACTTGGTGGGTCAAGACGGATCAACATAGACGAGGGTGCAGAAGGGTGTCATGGGCGACCCACCCGATTGGCGGAGTTGTTAAGAAATCGTGTAAATAATGAAGAAATCGGCGGTTAATCATCTTGGGGAATTCCGGATCCCCAAAAATAATACACATGGGACAAATTCGTACGGTTCTTTCTAAATGACCTCGTCTAAAGGCTCCGCCTCATGGAGACCACTTCGACGCCGATTACTGTGGGGGCCAAGCACGCGTGTAATTCAACAAAAGCAAAATGTTCCATCCATGCACGCATTCTTCGAAAACCATTTAGTCGCAGGGAAGGGAAAAAACTATTGCCCACAAAAGCATCAGAAGCTAATGCTTCTCGACAAAAACGTTCACACAGAACAAGAGAAAAACTCGGGGAAGCTACCAGTCATTCGACTAACACCCGCATAGAAATTCGACTTAACTGAGACATGCGTAGCGCTACCGTGAACAGGTGCAATAAGAATGATGAACGTCAGCAAAACACTGGACCTCATCAACAACGAATACCCGCACACTTGTGGAAAAATTGTCCGACTGAAAGCGTACATTAGACCTGCAAATTATCACTATCGGTCTAGAGAACCGCTTGTGGCCACCCACGTCCCAATTAGCATAATCGCACAAGCACTGGGTCTACAGAAGGTACAAAAAGCGAACGAACTTGTCTACAGAGAGATAAATGTCTCCAAGTGCTCTTTATTACGTTATGCGGGTGCATGAAAAAAGAGCATTGGTTAGGCTTTATGTGATGTTAGAGCGACTGCAGAATATATTATTACGACAACCTCATTACCCTCATTTAACCTTGCAAGTGCTCACAGTGCGTCATTAATCGACCATTTCATTTGGCTGACGTCCAGAAGGGCTAAACACTATCAGTATTGATTTCTAATACTACTTATGAGTGACGAGCCAACTTCAGAACAACTGCCCTTGGACAATTCGAAAAAGCAAAATTTTGATTGAGTTATACGAAATTGTTCTGCCAGATCTGCCCTGTACAACAGACGGCGAAGTGAGTTAATTTTGTCCTTCGAAGATGAGGATTTCGGCACCTAAATACTGACTTACAAGTTAAATACTGAGAGTTTTGCCGCCGCCTATCAACAAGTCGCATTAAGTCCTAACTGAAAATTATTCAGAGTTGTTGCATGAGACCACACTAACGCGACCGATGGACATTTAAAATTCCCACAGGCGACTTGCTGTTTTTACGAAAGCCAAATGGAAATGTAATTGACACATGCTACAAAATCATAACAATTACATTAACCTAGATAAATTTGAATATTATTACTTTGAGGTAGGTATAAGCGTTGAAAGTACGTTAAATTCGGTGAGAGGAAGACAGTCGACAAGAAACTTGGAGAGAAGACACATGTAAATCTGCTTCTACAATGACCGAGTGCCTGCAAGCAACTGTCGAATCAGTTCGACTTTTACTGGGGCCATAAGTGGTGAAAAGGGAGAGCACATTGGAAAAGGGGAAAGCAGCACATACCGGGTTGATGGCTGCCATGAAACCACCAGGGCAGTCCTCCGGATTCTTCTCGTTGAATCTGAAACAGACACAAAACGAGAGGCATGACAGGAGAAAACAAATTATTCCATTAATAAAGTAACCCATTTCCTACTAGTCATTGGCTGGCAAATAACCCATCATTTGGCTAAATGTCAAGAAGTCAGGTCTTGGCAAAAACTTCAGTCGTGGTAACTTGATTAGGGAACAAAAAGTAGCTCGAATTTTCAGAAACCAATGTGGCTTCGTTCGGTAGTAACAACTTTCAGGATAATTGGCCGATAAATTACTCCAGATGTATTAGCCAAAATCTAAAAAAGAGCTAAATCGTAGAGATGAAGAAACGAAGAGTTGCGAAGAAAGCAGTTAGAGCACGGGTCTCAGTGGGTGGCGAAACCGCCTTGTTTTGAGACGGCGTGTTTCCCTTTGCACAGCAGTGGCGCTGTCCCAGACTAGGACGAAATCTCTAGGCATTTAATTAATACGGCTATGAATGATCGCGTAATAAACTGCGACTTCAAGAAAAGGGGCATGGCAGGTACAAAAGCAGCGTCACCGAACAAAACAGTGTGTGAGAAGGGGAGAAGCCAATGACGTAAGAAGATCCATTGAAAAGTAACTAAACCGGCCAAAGATAATAATGCTAGTCAAAGGGTTTTCAATGGATCAGAGTGACTTTTAAATAAAAGCTTCCCGACTTAGTAAATACTGCCGAGATTAAATGAGTTGCAAATCCATCATGGTTGGGGGTTCTTATTTCAGACTTGGACCGACTCCAAGCATTCTGCTCAGATACCTTATCGGTGAGTTGTTAGACAAGATGTCTTCGATTAACTGTGGGTGGTCAATATACGAACACGCACTTCGAAGTGGTGCAGACAATCGCGACAAACAAAGAAAAACATTCTTACGAAGCACATGACAACACAAACTTTTACGACGAAAAGGGAGACCATCAACAGAAGTAGGCAGGTACTTCAACCTTGGCAAAAATTTGTGAAGAGTCGAACTTGCAATTTGGTGTAGCAGAGACCGACGTGGCAAAGTAGCGAATTGTTAGTACTGACATTAACATTTGTAAAAATTGTTAGCAAGTAAAGGGAGTTGTTGTGATGCGCACGCGAATTGGGAAAAAATACAAGTACCTATTACATTTAAAACGCCGAGTTGGCAATTTCGCTATTGTAGAAATTGTGCGTATGCCTGGGCAAATATCAGGTCGATTTAGAAGAAGTCAGTATCACTTATCACTCCTCTAAAACACTACTTCGAGGGCCAAACTCACGTTCATGACCTGGCATTAAGGCATAAAGAAGTGCAAACTTGTCGCTCTTAATTGAAAGCTAGCCAAGGATGTGACCTCAAGGTGACCTACATAGTTGGAATGGAGACAGACACACCGTGATTCCAAAATAAAAGGGTCGAGCGGAACTCACAATCTTTCGTAGAGACGAAGTTCGCAATGCACGGGGTTTGAGACCCAGTGAATAAAGGCTTTGGGTTTGTTCTCCGCCGATACCGGGGTTCCGACCACGGTAATGCTTGTAATCTTAGAATTCGCATCCTAAATACCGGAAAACGCTAAGAATGGAGCTATGATTGACCAGAAACCTCAGCAGATGGCAAGCCACCTTTCAGTGCACTTCTCGATACGCAAGAGAACACAAGCGTCTCACGCAGATTGTCAAAAGGCCACTTCTAGCTATGATTGAGTACGCCTAGCTGTCAGATGATTGAAAGCGTGGATCAAACGTAGTTGAACCACCAGTACCTGTCGCGATAACATAACACTACAGCTCTCAGATATCACTAGTAACGCGGCGACTAATGAATCCAACTCAATGTAATATGCCTTCTGACATGAAACTCACATCACCTAGGAATTCACTACACTTTACCTTGTGAACTTCCTTGACGGAAAGAATGATGCCAGCGTACCGTATGCCTACAGGTTGTGTGGGTGTCAAACGACGGAAACCCGGTCGTGTCTCCTCCAGAAAATCGGACTGCTCGATGAACACTTCAGGGGTGAGAACAACCTGACGCATTGCACTATTTTCCTCTGCGGGGAAGTCCGGAACTGACACCTAGAGCGAGAAAAAAGCACAACGGTGAACACCCTAATTGATTGCTACGGCAGTAGCACTTCCTCGGATGAAAAGAAGATGCCCAACTGAAAAGTCACCACTTTTTCCACCAATAATTCATCCGCAGGGTTTCTACGTTAGTACAAAATCCCATGACGATAAATGTTCTGTGTAACTGTTAAACTAACAGGTAGGTCTGTCAACGTTGTGCACAAAAAGTAGCAGGAAGGCACATCGGAATGTAAGGAGCCTTACCGGGTCGTCGTTTTCGTACAGTCCTGTTTACTGAATTAGGCATCTTAGGAAGTGATGTTAAGATGCAGACAGCACACGGTGCAAAAGGGATTTAGGTGGCCTCATTGGCTTCAACAAACGTGATCAACCATAGTTAAAATTCATGAAAGCAACCAGTGATAAATACACGGGTACTAAAGTACCGAGAATAATTAAAGGAATGTGTCAGAAGTAAGTTGCTTGAAGCAGGAATCAATGCACTGCACGCACTAGAGACGTTCTCGCATAATTACAGGGCAATCAAAACTGTACTGGCCAAGCGTATGGTGACGAGACTATTCACAAAAAACGTGACTTGACCCCTCAGTGATTGGGAGCATCGTTCGTGAAGTTACAAACAAATGCTAACGTTCACCTATTTCTACTATTTTTTTTCCCAACCTTACTTATTGATAGTGGTTGTTCAGGCTTGGATTTCTAAAAGAATTACGGACTTAAAAAAGTCTCCAGTTGAACTGCTTACTAATATATTTGAAAACAATGGTAAAGGATTTTTCTTCCTGAATTTATTGAAGCAGACGCTAATGTTAAAAAGGAAAGCAGGCTGGAAGACAACTTGATAAGTGCTCTGTGACGCTAAAACAAAAACAAACTAGATTACGGCGGCGATACATTGGGTTTCCGCAAGGGGTTTTCGAAGAGCCCTTTGAGCGCAAGCTTATAATTTCATCGCGGGATGTGCGGTGGCGCTATCTTGATCGGACATGGGATAGAATTTATGACAAGCCAGAGCTGCGCCGCCTTTTATATTTTGTGAGAGGAAGCTGAACAGCATTACCCCAATGACAACCCGAGTTTGTGAGGGAGGGTAAATTGGCTTACGCCAGGGCAACCACGATTCGTTCAGACATCGGCTTGGTCTCGAGTGTCTTGGATTAAGTTGGGATTGTAGAAGCAATTTGATGCATGCTTATGCTGACAACTGTGGGAATATTTGTCCGCCAAGACCACGTTTCACTAAGGTGCCAACAACCTGGGTCTATAACGCTTCAAGGATGTCTGAAAATAGAAATAACGGGCAAGATGAATAACCCCTCTCATAAAACGCGAGGAGTCTGCTTAAAATGCATCAGACGATATCACGCACCGACTTCCATTTGTTACATTTCTCGGCACAAGCAAAATCTTAAAGCGTCCATAGCCTAGATCTACGTTCAGTGACTCAAATAACACGTGCACTTAGTTGGCAGGCTTGACAACCTAAGATGGCAAAAGCCCACCTTCATACCTCGTTGATAATTTAACGCTAAAACTGGTGAATGAAGGAAAAATTCGTGGATTTTCTGTGCGTTGGCAGCAGATCTGATCAGCGGTGCTTTAGTAGCAAAGTTTTAGTTGGTAACGAAGAAATGACGAACGGGAGTACATATTTCGAGCCACAGAAATGTGCGGTAAAAGGAACTGAAAAAATGTGGCTATTAGCACAACTGGTTTGGTGTGAAAGCCAGACCGCTCAAGACTGAATGAATTCTGGATAAAGTTGGCGGTAGCTGCGTACCAGAAACGTGAAACAAGTCTGACGGTTGCGTGGCAGTTGTGCGTACAAGCAGACGAGACCAAACTGAAGTTGAAAGCGGGCCAAGCACGTCGTGATTAGGTGTTTGAAAAAGCCTCAAGTCAAACGTAGACCAACAAAAGTGATGTCTAAGGGACCCCCGCTTCGGCTCACTACGCAACGAGTTCCTCGCTACAGAGTTATCCAGCACAGATTACGGCATGACCAGCAACCTCAGAAAAGAAAGCCTAGTGTAATTCCAGGTAGCTGGTTATAACACGACTTTGACGAAAAAATCACAATGGGAATATTCCGAACGAGTATACAGCGCGCTGGGGTCCCTGTTTATTGGCCAACTCTCCTTTGAAAAGCATTGCCACATAATTGATCTAGTGTAATTTAATTTTGGTCGTTATGTCGTTGCAAACAGATTAGCCGAATTGTTTCTTACGACGTAGTGCTGGTCCCGTCTAAAATGTCTAAATAATACCCCGCACGAGCAGAAAAATGGCTAAATCGTATTCTAGAAAAAAAAGATCAGCAATCACGACTTCGCAGCGCCACAACCCAAATTGCGACTAAAGATTATGCCGCTCAGAAGGCGATGCACTGTTGGCACCAGGATGCAGTTTGGTGGGTTCTCGGGGTTCCTGAGCTGTACTCTAATCAAAGTAATTTTGGATTAACTTAGAGTACTCAAGTGCCAGCAAAATAGAATTTTCCTATGAGCCGAAACGTCGCACACAATCAACTGGCAGTCCACTTGCTATACTTTGCGACAAAAAATCAGTCCTGCATGTACTGTTTCACTATTTTCATAAAGAAATGTGCATTAGGAAGGCGGGGTTACAATGTTCTAACGAATCTAGAAACTATTGACAGGTGTATCTTGGGGAAATTTTCCTTCAGAGGCGGCCCGACGCCAAAAGCATTTTACTTGCTCAAGTACCTGGAGGCGTAGTAGTAATTTTTAAGTGCAAGTAAAAACCCCACTTGTGTGTTTCCTAGGCACATATTACTGAAATTATCCAATCTTCTTGAGTCTTCAATTAATAAAGATTATCCCCTTAAAGACAGCAATGATAAGTGTGTCAATATTGTCATGACTCTGGATCCTATGGGATTGCGACAAGGACAAGAGCATAATGGTTATGAGGTGATACAGCTGGTCAACTGCTATAAACTAAAATGTACAAGACAAAAAATTCTCTCAAAGACGCCAGATTTCATAAGAATCATTCCAAAAGCATTTGAAAATCGAAAAACGATCACGCCGAAAGAGTTGGAATGTAGCACGCAGACGATATGATTGTGTGTCAGTTTTCAGACGACAATAGTAGGTAACAGGATTTGAGTAGTGCATTACGCGAGTTTGTGTTCTGCTTCAAAAAACATCGCAACAATTCATGAAATAATTTTTTGGACCTGAACGTTTCCCAAAGATCTGACTCGAAGTTAGGTAACACAAAATTGCCCAAAATTGAGCCACAATTTAGAATTAACACTTGGTACTGCTACATCAATGAAGTAAACGAGAGCGCTGTATTGCGTGGACAACATTCTCACGGGACAAATCTGGAAAGTCTACACACAACGTATCACCTTTCCAGTTCAGTAGTATGTCATTGTCTAAAAATAAGCCAGGTCTCAATATAATGATGAAATTCCCTTCAAACAGAGTAGAATCCAAAGAGGGCATAAGTGTATGTAAAAAATCAACCAGTGACATCCAGCCTTTGAATTGAACAGCATTGTAGGGGTCGCCTAGCAACGACTTTAGCCCAACAACTCACACCGGTAACGCTCCTTTCGCTTGTGCAACCACTCACGCACACAAAGTGAATGCCACTTTTGAGGTGGTGGTGGTGGTGGCGGTGGTGGTGGTCAGTCCAGGAGTTGCTAGGAAAGCACAGACTTTACATAATTAGAGTAAATGCATGAACGCAGGAGCGCTGCCTTGCAGGTCGTAGTACATTAGAGAACAAGACCGGTCAACCGAAGTTTGTTCTATAATAGTAGACATGAAAATTTTTTTCGATTCCGAATTTCAAGTTCACTAATTACAGGCGAAATAATTTACACATAATCTATCTCGAGTATGTGAACGCAAGAGGCTCTGCATTCAGTCCCAAAGCCACTTGTGAAACGTGAAAGCAAGCAAAAAAACTGGGGGAAGAAATAAGCGATTGGCTTAAAGCACATCATAAACAGGAAAGCCAAGCCATCAACTTGATAGCATTTCGGATATCCCGAAAGTAACTTTAGTGAACGAAGCCAGACATTCAATGAACACTTTGTACGTGAATTATTACCATGTTACGTTCCGCTCATCAAAAACATTGCTTCAATACGGTAGATGCTACTCCGTCTCCCAAGGCGCTACAAAACAGGTGGTAACAGAAAACCGTTCCAGAAATCTTATAATATAATACATGGCAAACATCCTACGTCAACCATATCGTGTGAAGGAAGTGACGTTACTAAGCCCTCACGTCACTGCCCACACAACACTCAACAAAAGCAAGGATTTTCGTCCAAAAAAAATAAGGTGCCCAGTTAGAGTATGCATAGTGGTACGGAGCTCAGGCGAAATACGAATCAACGAAAAGAATATTGCACTTATAACACTTGCTTCAATGGATTTTCGATCGCCATAAAGATCCTTCCAGTTGTCAATGCTCAATTTCAGAGGTTCCTCGACACACATTCGACGAGGAGCGTGCTTGTTCAAATAGTCACGAACGCAAGCTTCAAGGGATGACGGATCCAGGACGGTTTGACTCATTGTCACGCCGATAATCTCGCAGAACCGGTTGATGGCTTCGGGAGGAAAGCCCCGTCGACGCAGAGCCGTGAGAGTGAAGAGACGAGGGTCGTCCCAGTCGGCGACTATTCCCGCAGAGACTAGCTTGAGGATCTTCCGTTTCGAGACAACAGTATAGTTGAAGTTCAGTCGGCCGTATTCCCACTGAACAGGACAGTAGATGTCCAAAGCGTTACACAGCCAGTAGTAAGAAGACCGACTGAAAAATGAAAAAATGCCGCGGATGAATCACCGTGATCTATTAGGTGACTACAACTGAACGACTACAATTGCTTATGCCTTAAGTGATTTGGGCGCAAAACAGTCGGGAGTGCAAAGCCTTTGATAACAATTTCACTCGTAAAATGGTTGACTGCTAACAATCTGGACAGTCTGGAATTGGTGTCTGTGTGAGCGACCCAATCTTCGAGAAAACAAATTCAGTTGCTGCGAATCACAGGCCAGTGGAATGCGACCATGTAGTATTGCGGTCAAAAGTCAGGAGCAAACGTGGAACTGCTGGGGAACTGAACAAAACATTGAGAAAAACATGCTGTCACAGGGCACAAATCATCAGTGTGAAACAGGTGAAGAGGGGTTTAACGTTGGATTGAAGGAGGCCTTATCATGCAACAACAACAACATAGACCCCACCAGAAGAATCAATGGACAAGCGGTTAAGCCTTGCTTCAGGACACAGGCGACTGGTTGGCATCCCAGCGTCTATTTAAAAATGATGAATGCTACGGCGGTGGAGTAGTACACGACAGAACGGTTTCTAACCCCTTCATACTACCTAACGACTTGCATGATGGTACAGTGCACATATTAGTCAGGAGCAGGTTTGCGAAAGAGGCCAACGATTTCTGTAGGGTAGAACTGATTTTCTGCTCAGAAAATAAACATCGTTCCACATTCCTGAGCGGAAGGATAATTGCGAATTCAGATATCACCAAACACATTGGGTCAAAAATAAGAGCAGGTAGATGCTGTAAATTCTGTGCGTAAGTAAAAGACCAAACGTAAACAGACAACTTCAAAGTTGCCAACAACGAAAGGACGTTTTCCACAAATTGCCTGTTGGGGAATCGGAACAAGGACTACCCTGAGAACCTCACTTGTATTTTGGCTCAGCTCGCAAGGGGTAAGGGGAGGGGAGCCCCATAAAAGAATCGTTAATTGCCTCTACCGGGCAGTATAATTAAGTTGATTAACTAACTTCTCACTCGCCCGCCTCTGCATTTCTTTCCCCAGCCATTCGCATGCCTATAATTGATTAACTTTCTCCAGTCAACTCCATTTTGTTAATTCACTAATAGGTGTGGCAACAAAAAAAGAGCTCTTAAATTGATCGCATGCCATGCAGCGAAAATACCCACATGAACCGTCCCTTGTCCGTCCCACCCCCAATCTTATTAGATAATCAGAATGTCTAAAACAACTTAATGTTGCAGTTACCACGACGGGAGACAAATTGTACTGGTTTTGGGACAAATGAAATCTGAACTGAGGTATACAAAAGCAGGCCGTACCATTCTTAAAGCGAAGTTTCCTGAGTATGGCAATATCACATTTTAGTGGACTCGGACACAGCACCAAGGCGGTAGGGGGCATGTTCTTCCCATTTGAAGCCAACACTGTTTCGGTGCAAAATGGTGCTATCAGTGTTTGGAAAAATTGGTAAAAGCACCACATGCGTACAGGCGAAACCCGATACAAGAAAACACGAGCCAAATGGGTTTTTCTGTTGACTTCAAATGGTCCGATATTCATGCGCAAAGGGCACTTTTACATAAAGAAAAAAAATTGGGGGAGACAGGAGGCTAGTTAAAGTGGATTTATTCAAAACAAACAGAGCTTACGAAAAAACTGGGTGAATAAACGTCAGAGGTAAGGTGCGCCTGCGAGGACATTTCCCACACCATAATCACAAAAGGGGCTTTTTGGTTTTGGCCTCGTTACTCCACACACGGATGAAAGGACTAAGGTAATGTGGTTAGGAAAGAGTGCCTAATAGGCATTTGAGAAACCGAAATAATGTAATAAGATTTTCTGTAATAATTAGAAACTATGACTATCAACCTAGACTCAAAATAGGTAGCAGAAATAGTGATTTTCTATCAATTGCTTTTAACAACAAATGACTGCAAATCGGGTTCGGTTGTCAAAAAATAGGAAATATAATTTCCTGCCTTGTTCCAGGAACGTGCTACTTAATCGTAGAAACATTGACTACACTTAATTTTGAAAACTGAGTATCCTAACGCTGATTACACTAAGTCTTTTGAGTTTGCTACTTTGTTACAATCTGGAGATAGTTAAATTACAAACAACTCATTCTGTAGGATTCGCACCTTACAATGCATCTTACTTGGGGATTACTCGATATTTGGTGAATTAGGTTACTGGCCACATAGAAACGCTCAAGTCGGGAGACTGGAAGCCTTCCCCGGCTCATGCTGTAAACGGGGGCACAACCGCAGTTGGGTGCTAAGCTGGCCCTCCTAACCCCAAGATGCGCAGTTACGAAATTAGCTACGAGGGCACAAATTAAAACCGATACGCCAAGGTGAGCATACTATTACGACACTGAATGATAATGGTGACCAAATTTGCTCTCAAATGTCATTTCACGCGCCATTTCGGTAATTGCGCCGTGAACACCCGCACACAAAAACAACCCAAACAACATTCCGATGATAATAGACTACCGAGGCAGCACCCGTGCCAATGGCTTCGTATAAGAGATTTAGTAAAAAAACACCAAAAAAGTTATCAATTTTCCTTCACTAAATACAGGCAACACCACCATTTAAATCCTCGGGTCAATTTTTGCTGTTACAAGACACGCAGTAAAGAAGCAAGATAAACTAAAGCTCCTACTATAGTGATATAAGTAGGATTTGCGAAATGCGATCGAAACAGCAAATACGAACAAAATCATTCACACAAAACGGAAACCAAACCACTGCTTGATGTCTACCTTCGTTCCTGATAATACTAAACGACAAGAAATAACTTTTGGAAAGTGTTTTTGTGAGACGATCACTTGAACTGCATTAAAACGTGGAGACCACTTAGCCACGATCAGAAACAGGTGATTTACAATATTATGGCGTCCGAAAGCCACCTCAACCAGGTCGTCCATTGGATAATGCTTAATTCAGAATTCTAAAACCTATTGATACTTTTTAAACTTAACTTTCATAATCATATTGCGTTATTTGCATCTTTTGCCTTATTAATCATAACTACGCTTTCGGTAAATAAATGTGGGCTCTACTTACCGAGACTGAAATTCCTTTGTACACAAGGAATGTGTAATATTCTCAATGGAATCACACAAGCAGTGAGTGTAGTCGTATGTTGGATAAATACACCACTCGTTTTTGGTTTGATGATGGGGCCGCATTTTTATACGATAAGCAACTGGATCCTGTTTGCCATCTTCCAGAGTCACCTTCATCCTGAGAGTTGCCGCACCCTCTTCGAGCTGAAGGGCAAGATATTAATGTGAAAAAAAAGGCAGAGGCTACAATAAAAGCAAAGTGGCAAAAAGGCGTTTAAATTTTCAAAACAAAACTTTAAAAACGAAGTTATTACATAGGTCGGCAGCAAACAGTGGAAGTTGGGGGGTGTGAACCGAATATTGACAGTTAGAACAGAAAATCGACGTTTGTCTGTTCACAGAAGACATGACTTGCGGCCACAGTAAACCCGACGTTTTCAGCGGATTTTACTAATCTAGATACTAGAAACATTAAAATAAGTACTATGAATTTTAAAAAGATGCATAGATTTAATCGGAAGTTTTTTAAAGTGGATTTCAGGAGTACGGTAGTATCCTTAAGAAACCACTAGTAACCGTCAAAAAAAATACCGCAATCCGACCAGTCGACAGTAACGATGTAAAAATTGTAACAATCCCAAAATAATCCAAATGTAAACTGCTTCATACCTTTCCGTTCTTCATGTCAATGAACAACCTCCTGGACTCCTCAATCGGTCTATTTCGCCATGGTGATGGAGGGGGATTGAAACCCTTTAATTCCTCGGGACGCTGATGACAAACGTAGCAAAGATCAAGGTCAATCAATTTCAGGGCCCACTCGTAAAGTTGCTGGAAATTATCCGATGCGTAAGTAACTTTGTAGGGTTCAAAGCCCAACCAACGAACCATATCAAGAATGGCATCAAAAAAGCGAGCTTCCTCGTTCTCCGGATTTGTGTCATCATATCGTAGGTAACAGACGCCCCCAGTTTTCTAAAAATAATTGAATTAAGCCATAAGAAATTACTCTGGCATAGCCGAAATTAAAGTTAATAGCTTTGGCGTGACCGATATGTAGAATGCCATTTGGCTCTGGAGGAAATCGTGTTATAACTTGACCCTTCGTGGCCACCAAGTGTTCTTTAAGTAAAGTCTCAGTTCGACCTGTAACAATATATCCTTCTGTTTTATAATTCTCCCCAGGTTTGTGAAACTTTGCAGGATCACCAACGATTACATTCGACACATCCGTCATTTCAACAAGTTACAAATGTGCACGTGAGAAATGAGCAATCAAGCGTTCACGAACAAACTAGCCCAAAGGCGACTCACGATTCGCCAATTCGAACAAAACGGAGTCCAGAGTCTACATAAACAGATTTCAAATATATAAAAAAAATAACAAAACAAACGTAATAGGTTGTTTTAGTGCATAAAAAATATGCAAATTTACAATTGATATAAAAAAATAACTATCTACCTAACTTAAAAGTTTCGGAATGATAAGATTTACAAAAAAAGAATTAAGAAAATAACCTATAAGCCCAGCAAATGCTTTTGCCATAAAATAACTTTCAAAATTTACACAAAAAAATCATAATCGATCAAAATTAAAAGCCAAGTCAAAATATTTTCACAGAATCGAGACCAAAGAATTTCGATACTTTGGATTCTAAATGATCACAAGCGTGGCAAAATAACGCCAGTCAAATGTGACAAAAAACTAAGATAATCACAATGCATTAGGTGGTTGTGGATAAGCGAAACTTATCCAGGCTACATTATTTAACTAGAAGCAAAGTTCAAATGCATGGCCCATTTAAATTAAAACAGGCGTGCTCTGCAATAGCCACAATCGAACACACCGTAAAACAGTTAAAAAGCTTATGCAGTCAAAGGATTATATTAAAATGCAAGATATAGGATCTATTTCCATGGCTGCATAATAGTTACCACTGAAACACCTCTCGCGTTAATTCCCCTGTGGACATTACCACAACCCATCATTTCCAAAACTTATTTGGCGAGAACCTGAAAGTCTAGGCAGGCATATTTGTTCAATATTAATCACGTATTTACAAGAACAAGCATCTTCAACAAAAACACAATCAGAATTACTCTAGAATGAGGATGTAGTTTCATTGATAAATTGCTCATAGTTGAAGTAGCGTCTTCCACATAGTGAGGGCAGTCATCACGCACGCCATTCTTGTAAGCATACTTTTGATAAAGATGTCTTGAACCTTCCCGCAGACGCCTGACAATTTGCTCGTTCCTGGCTTCCATCATACTCTTCTACACACAACAAACAACGTACCTACCCTGTTCCACCTTCATCTGTTGTACTTGACGATTGCGATTACAACTTGAGACTTGAGGGTTCGTTCCTATCTCGTCTGGGTGCCTAGAGCTGCTTTGATCTATGTGGCTAGTGCCGCACATGCCAATACTCATTTTAGGTCTTCTACCTATTTACGAGTAACTTACAAATATTTACATGCCTCCGAAATCGTTCAAAATCAAGCCTGTTCCTCGATTGTATTACGTACATTGGATGTATCCACAATTCAGCAGCACATTGTCAGAAGTAATAACAATTACTTAGGCCCCGCGTTCCCTTCAACGGCGCAACTCCTCTTGAGTCTTGACCACCTGGGCTTTTCTTCTTTTGAACTGTAATCACCTTGACGACAGCGTTTTGGTCCAGCAAGATCTACCCCTATTGTTAGCAGACTGCCAAAATTCCTCATAGGACACTTCCTATTTCTGGAACCCAGACAGTGCCCATATCGGTTTTGCAGGACCTATCAATAGGACCTTCTGTCTTGTGGTGATTGACGCCGGAGATTTTCCCAACGATTTCTTCCACGATAACGAGGACATCACGGAGCCCGTCCTAAATTTGCAGCCATTATGAATTCCTGGAAGCCATAGACCCCGACAACGGCCAATAATTTACATCACGGTAGTTCAAGGCGTTGTGTAAGTAGCATGCTAGACGTTTATAAAATTAATTTTAAAAAAACTTCTCTGCGGGAGTTTTACAAAAGATGGCAACGTTGTGGGCGAAACACTAAACGTGACGATGGCCAAACCAAAGTCATTCTTGAATCGTGTCGTCATATGCCACTGTGAGAAACTCGAAGTTAATGAGGGTACATAAGGCCCAGTATTGCAGTCTGTCGTGAATTAACGAAATTCACTTTGCACACCTAGCCAACTTTCGCTTATTGCATCTTGAGTTTAGGCATTTCTTCTATCGAAATGTAATTACTTTGACCCCAGCGTTTTGTTTCAGCAAAAAGGTTGAGGTCGGATGAAAGTGGCCACGACCTCGCTGAAGAGTGACCCACTGAAGCAACCTATTTCGAAGTGAAGTTTGTCTTCATTAATTCGAGATGAAGGCGATCTTTACCACGTAACTCATCTTAACCAGAGGTGTGGAATTGGCAGAGCATTAATTTGAGAGGCAACTATGTTTTTGCTTGCCTAACCTATTCCAATCCAGCCGACTCTTCTGCATTTCAGTGGTTGGTAAATTAAACGAACCACACTCTTCCCAAATTTAGCAGTATCGGAGGGCTTTTTTTGGGCACTTCCTGGTTTTGGGTCAAGGGCACAAATTGTCAATGTTCTTTTTGAACTTAACTGTAGATTTCCATCCCAACGTGATATTTGCTTTTAAATGTCTACGTGCCACCTTGATGTTTTTTCACAGCGTATGACAATACGCGCTTTCGACGGGATAGTATGGTTTTAAAACATGGCTTTTAGGAACCTAGAACAATAGCCGAAGAAACCAACCCGACAGACTCCTTGGGCCCACCGTTTTCTATAGTTTATGATAGACACGGCATTCACCATGTACTATGGCTGCAAGCAACAACATCCTCAGAACCCCAAGTCATCTTCGGATTAAGGCGTAAAGCTGGATTCGAGTGTGTGATTAGGCGCGTATTTAGAACAGGACATCATTCATTTAACTTCTAGGTGGATCTGGACAGTTGTAAAATATATAAAGGCATCGGATTTTGAGTTATAGAATAAATGAAGTTTTTAGGATTTAAACTTTTAATGCGAAAGGCGTAGATTACTCATACGAAGACTGTGACAGACGTTAACTCAAGTTAATGCTACATCAATGAACATTCGGTGAATGTCTCGGTCCGATGTTAGAGTCGAGTTAGTTTTCGTCGGCTCCTACCCGACAGACAGCAATGCTGTTTCACAAGCCAAATAACAATTTACCCAATGTGTTTTAGTTTAGCAAACATTCTCAAGGGAGGTGTGGTCTTGCCTAGTACGTCACCGACTGCTGTACAATTCCAGTACCACTCTGCTTCCACAAATCTATACGAATTAATTTAAAAATAAGGCTTTTCACATTGCTAAGAAAGCTCTTTGGACCATTTAACTAGACTGTAATATCGTTGCAAAGTAAAAGTGTGAAAGGTTAGCAGCTGCGCCGTAATAGGATTCACAAAACCGCATGCATAATCGGTTCACACTAAAGCTCTTGAGGATACTCTTTCTGACTTCATGCCATATTTCAGAAACATCCTGACCGCCAGATGAAAACAACTAAAAATCATGAACACTAAATCCTCCACTAATAGATAAAGGCTTTCATTAAAGCAAGCTACTTGTGTGGCGTGAAAACACTGGCATCTACCGCACCCATTCAACGCAACACCTCCTGAACGCCCCAAAGACCCTTCTAGCTCGCTTAGTTGAAACTGGAAGAAACCTAATGCCACCGTTACTATGGGTACAAACAACTCATCTGCATTCACATCGACAAGTTCCAGTCACACTTCTCACGTGTTGCTAGATTGCGCATAGACAACTCTAGATCTCTAATCCCTTTATGCACGCACTTATGACCCAGAGCCTTAAAGTACACTATTCCTTATAAATTAACATGGAATAATGCACATAGTGAAATAAAGCACCTTCCCTTCACGTCACACATTCGTAATGTCTAAAAGGAGGGACGGTAAAAACCACTCCTAATCTGCGTTGAAAATCGCATCCTGTTTAAACGCAAGAGTCCCGTTATGGACCCCGTAAGAGCACGGAAAATGTCATGTCTAAAGAGAACGCAATAAAACACATTAACAACTCGTGTTCCGGCCTTTATCATCTGCATTTCTGCGTTTTTTCTGGGTCTTAGGAACACAGACTCGATTTATAGACTCTGAGAATGCCGAATGACTGCCTAATAATTATGTAGCAATAACGACAAAACATTTTGTCAGCCGCACTAAACGAATGTTTGATGCAAATCAACGGTCAGTGTCACCATAATTGTCATTTGTCGCGGTAACTTAAAGATCACCATACTATATATTAGGGCTCTGTAGAAGAAGCTCCAAATTTACAGCTTAACTAGTATATATTCTCTTTGATTAAAATTAATAGGCTAATAGTTTACATACAACCTACGTACGAAATGTATTTACCAAGTCACATGTCATATTGTACTGAACTCCAGTGCAGACAAGTAGATCAGTTAATGTTGTACATCTGTCGACACTGTCTCAGAGCATCCGAAACATACTGGCATTGTGAAAGATCGGTATGGGTTTGCGAACATCTTATTAGTTCGTCAATGTGATATTGACAGGGGTTTGCTGGTACGGGAGTGGCAGGGGCGGGTTCTTGCGCAAGAACGGTGTCGGGTTGCGAGCCTCCACCAGTAATGGCACTTCCGACAGCATGACCCACCGCAGAACCGACAGCTACACCGGCAGCAGTAGCGGCCATCTGTTTAAATAGGCCTGGCTGCTGGGGTTGGGCAACAGGTGGCGGCGTTGGTCTACGCACCACCCCGACAGGCCTCCGAGGACTTGCAGCAGCTCTGGAAGTCAACAAATCGTTTGGTTAATAAATTCGCTTACACCACCAATATCAAATAACAACAACCAGTAACTACCCGCGTCGTCCCATTAGTCAATGACTTTTGATTTACGCGGTCACCATTTTAATAGACGCATTAAAATTCAAAATTATGCAATTATGGTGAGTTTTTTATTTTTGTTTATTTTGATGTGAACTCAAAATAATGATTCTTACTAAACTTTCGAAATATTTTTGGCTTGCTCCACAATTCAGAACAAGGACCTGAAGACCCGATTTGGGCAACATTTCTTCACGTCTTAAGTTCTATTCAAACATTGAGCTGCCGCCGAATATGCTGTAATTGGAAATTTTTTGTGCCCATATTAATTTCTTGCTTTGGATCATCCAAATTCGTGTGTTGCACATTGATTCAAGTATATTAAGTAACTTATAGCGACATCTCCATTAGCAAAAATCGCAAGAGTCCATTGCCAACAAACGTATGTATCTTAAGTTTGTATAGGATCATTTTAGTGGCATATGACTCTCACGACTAAGTCTGTTGGTTAGAATGAATTTGGCGCAAAGTGCAACAAACAGTGTGTGTCTTGAATCAGTGGCAGAAGTTGACATTACTATGCACCTTGCCATGGCCACGTTGATTATGGGGGCGTTAATTGCTGGTCCCTAGAGTGTCGGTTTATCACAATTTTGCAATCTTAAAATTATGCCAATAAGCATTTTAGTTGGATGGAGTGCCTGCGAATTCCCATTTTTTGCCATTATTAGGCAGTAACTATGTGAATTTGGCGAGAATCACATTACCATGCATTGCAACAAATAGTTTAATGAAGCCGAATAAAATCTCAGTGCCAGTAAAACAAGGCTCTACTGCTTACACCCACTGGATAATTTTTTCTTAATCTATGGGTACGTCAGTTGCATTTGCTTTGAGTCCCCTCTCCTTACCTGGCTGCATGAATTCCGTGAAGCTAGATTTTGGCTACATAGGGTTCTGGGGCTCTATTAGACTTTAAACTGCAAACGAGTGTAGCTTCTACGAAAACACATGCTAATTCTTATGTCTAATCTTGAATACTCTTCAGGTCTATCTTGTGAACGCACTCTTCTATTTACTCTACTTTCCGCTTTGGTGTCCAAATAAAAGTGGTAGTCTTTTTCGAAATTAGAATTTCCTAAAAAAATTGGCTTTTACGTGGCGCCTTTGGAGTTTAGATATATCCTGTTTGCTGTGCTCCGTTCGCTTTTGCTAGCGATTTTTTGTATGGTTGTGAGGATTTGAATCAATACGCTTAAAGCCTTTACAAACCTACTATTATAAGTCACTAGTCCTTGGAAGGTGTACAATTCCTTTGCACTGTTTGAGACCGGGCCTTTTCTAACTCTCTGTATTTGCTACAGGTATTTTTAAATCTCTAATTTAATGGCTATATTCCTCAAATTTTTAACCGATTCGCTGAAACTGTGCATTTATTTGGGTTGAGTTTGCGTTCTACCCCACGATATCATTCAAAGGAAGTACGTTATCTCTCAATGCACTGTTTGATATCTTTTGTGTGGACGATCACGTCGTCAATATAAACCCATGGGTTGCTAGGCCACGGAGCACTGTGTTTTCTTATCGTTTAAACGTTAATGGTACATTAGCTAGGTCGAAGGACATAGTGTCAAATTCGTATAACCCGGACGGCATTACTAACGCCGTCTTCTCTCGATTGGTCGGGTTGATCTCGACTTGCCAGCAACCCTACGTAAGGTTCAAAGTAGAGAACGATTTTGACTATCCCATGGCGCCTAGCGTGACATCCATCCGCGGAACGGGCAAGCTATTTTTCACTGTGACCTCATTGAGTTTCCGATAGTCAACACATAGCCTAATGGCACCGTCTTTCTTTTTGACAACGACTATGGGCGATGCCCAATGGTAAAAGACGATGGTTTAATTATTTTCTTCTTCGATTGCTTGCTCTATTGCCTGCTGATTCGCCACAGATATCCGTCGAGGTCGTTGTCGAAGAGAGCGTGCCTCCGTCATGTGAATACTATGAAGCGTGACATTTGTCCAACTAATGTCTGCCTCGACCCACGCAAAGACGTTCGCACATTCTTCGAGTACCTTGCAAAGCTGAGTAATTTCGGGCTCTTCACCGTGCGCTTGTGTGCTTACCAAGAAGTCTAGCTCTTCCCAATTCGGGTGTGCCTGTGATGTAAGCTCCGATATGACACCGTTACTCTGTTCATACACTACCAGTACTCCATGAGGCCCTAGGCGTAAGCAACTCTGTGGACGACTATTTTTGGTCGCGTACCTTCGAGGAAGTCCAACCCCATTATTCCGTCATATGACATATCTGTTCATATGTAAAAAGCAAATCCACACATCCGTCGCTGCGCTTCGAGATGCCATTAGTGGCCCTAACTCTGATACAGGACGCCACTAGATAAATGTCGAACGCGTGCCTAGGAAACCGGCGAGGATTAACAAGGAAAAAAACCTGTGCCCCTATCAACTAAAATGCTTAAACCTGTGGATATAAAGGGCCTACTACCAAGTCATGACGCATAAATGGCAGGGCATGGAATTGACACACCTGAATTGCTATGCTGTTTAGCTGCAGAGTGAGGGGCTCTGCCGCCTGTTGAGCTTCTCATTTGCTGGAATCAATGACCTCATCGCAGCTGCCATGTCCGCTGACGGCTTCCAACCGGGGAAGTGCGGGTCAAATTTGGATTCTGAGAAAGGATTTATTCAACTTCCGCCAAGGTGCGGTCAATGAGGTGCCCATAACGTCAAACCTCATCTGCCATGAGACTCAGTATGACCTATTTCACCGTCTTCTGCTTAATTTCCCCCATGGACTTGCATCGATACTCTTTGGAGACCATATCATACAATTCGTCCACGAAACGTGCGGCGGTGTCCCCGTAACGTAGCGTCCGCCACCCCACCTCCCAGAGCCAAAGGGCTACATCGGAGCGTCTAACAAAGTTATCCGTCTGAACAAGGTTCTGATAAGACATTTCAGGCGTACAACTTGCTTAGCTTGCTCCTAATGTGGTCTGTTTAGACAGAAATCTCATAATGCAGGCTGAGAGGCATCTTAAATTTTTTTAATCCACGCATCGAAATCTTTAATCAGCTCGTAGACCGACATGCTGCAAAAATCTTTTGGATCCTTGCAAGGACCTTTGCTACCATTTGTGGCGTGCTTGGTCATGATAAGAAGGCGTACGGACGATTACAAAGGTTCATTAGTAAAAAACACCGTTATGGGTCTCCTGTATCAGCTTTAAAGTTCGTTGTGGACACAGGGCTTCCTTATATACTCGGTCCAGTTTTCTGTTTTTTGTCTTTTGGCGTCTAGAAATAGAAAGACAAACTCGTAAGGTGATTGAATACTCGGACTTCGTAGCTCCATTCGAAGCTTAAATGCTCAACGCAACAGGAAATCACAAGGAGTCCCTTACCTCCACGCTGGCCTCGTAAGCCGTTTTATGCTGCTTCTCGTAAGGTTTGTCTCTGGTTGGCTGCATATTTTCCTCGCATACCATTCGAACGCAACCAGACAGAGGATGGGTTGAAGTGGGCTTGATCCAATATGTCTGCTCTTCAATACATCGATATTATAGAATACCCGAGCAATAATAGGTAAAAGACTGGTACAACAGAAAAGGCTTTATTGACCAATCACAAGCCAGAGCCACGCGTCAGGCGCCTTCCATCCGAGTCCGCCACGCTGGCCACGCCGCTCATTATATGCTGCTCCTCAGTCGTGTCCTTCTCTGGTTGGCTGCCTAACCTCCACGCATGACACTGGAACGCAGAGAGACACAGGATTGGCTGCGGCCAGGTGGTCCAACATGTCTGCGCCCTGATCCGACGCCACACTGCCCCCCTCAGGAGTGAAGCTGTCCTCAGCTTCTGGCTTGGTTCCTTGCACTGTTGTTGATTTCCAGTGTTGGTAAAATATC